>JAEIII010039199.1:0-22158 GCA_018905755.1 Drosophila ohnishii | reverse complement strand
GGGCGGGAAGATCTCACCCACTAATAACTGTAATTTATTTGTCCAACCAGCGAAAATTATTTCTCTTTGATTGGTCATCACAAAAACACCATAAATTAACCAACATAAAAAGCCAAGAGAAAAAACACTAAAACACTAAAGCAGAATCCCAGAAATGCGAAATGAAAAGTGAAATCCGGCAAAGGGTCAGACCCCCCAACAAAACAAAAGGCAAAACAAAGACCATAAAGGCCGCAACAAAGAAAAGGAAAAAAGCAAGAGTAAAAATAGACTTTGTGGTAGCCAAGCCAGCAAAGCGCCTTTTCAATTAACCCAAGAACCAAGTCAGATATCTATTTGGTATCTGCCGACTGCCTACTGTGCCCATTCCATAATTTATCGAGCGATGCGCAATTTATGGCAATGACTCGAGCATCCAGAATTGGCCATTTGGCCAAAGCATTTATCTCGCCGCATGCTATACAATTACGGAATGGCGAGACAAGTCTTCAAGATCTCTGCAAGATCATCATTGGGCGCCTATTTACCAAACCTAATGAAGAAGGTAATCAGGAGATGACTTTTAGATAAGCTAAAGGAGTAACAAATACATATATAGGATAGAGGATTGAGTTTTATATTCTTAACAACAATTTTTAAATATTTTTCTTTAAGGAATGTACTATTATTTTACAAGACATAAATAGTTATTCCAACAACTATAATATTTCCTTTAAAACAATCCCAGAAAAACCCCTAAAACACCCCATTAAATCCCCTACAAAAAAGAACCTCAGAAATTGCCATTCAAAGAGAGATTCCCCCCCTTAAGAGATCATTTGTCTCGTCGGAGATCATGCAGATCGTGCAGCTACAAGACATTGATATACTAATGAGGGCTGCACTTTCCATTGAACGATACGAGTGAGAGTGTAAATAATCATTAAGGCCGACTGCCAAAAACAAACTACATCAAGTTGGGCTAAAACAAACCTGACACCTAGACACCGGCAAAGGTGTGTGGGTTGCCCACGGGGGAGATATATCCTCGATCCCCCTAGCATTAGCAACTCCCACACACCGAAACCGAAACGACTCACGACCAAATTAAGATCTCACAGCATTTGGCAAACTAATTGCAAATGTCTCTACTACAAGTCAAAGGGGGGCCCCTCGAGGTGCCCTCGAGTTGAGGGAACACAACGACTGCAGCTATTTGCATTACAGAGACCCAAACGACCTATGAGATACTTGCCACATCTTTCATTCGCCGTCTCTTCTCATCCTGGCCATCGAATCTGTGTCTTTTCCTTTGTCTTTGGCGCAGTTTTTCGTCTTTTTTTATTTTTTGGCCAAGATATTGGGAGACGACTGACTTTGGCCCGAGCTCCAGAGCCAGAGTCTTTGGCTTTCTTCTCGGTTGCTCTCTGGCAGCAACTTTCTGCTGCTTTGGCTTTCTAGGTCGTGTAATTGTACATACACAACAGCAACAGCAACGTCGAGGAAAACCAATTGCATTTAAATCACATTTTTTCTTTTAGTTTTTCCAGTATTTTCCGTTTTTCTCAATTTTTTTTTTTGGTTTTGCTATTTTGATGGCTAATTCAATTGGTGATGCTGCCTTTTGCCATATCAAATTGATAAATAATTTATAAGAGCGGCCAGCCTTTTAAGCATTTATGGTCTATAAATTTAATATGAGAATTTCTAGAAGAAACTGCCGAATAATCAGAACCAGAAAATGTTCTCGGTTGGTAAGATATGTAGTTACCAGCTTCAGTTTGTTTGGTTTGATTTGTGTGGCTTTTGAATTAGAAATTAGCTTGAGATGTCAATTTAATGGAGAGATTAATAACTAATTAAGATAATGAATTTATCAAAGAAATATTTTTTCTAAATCGGACAGAAAACTTTAACAATTTAAGACTTTTATAAAATTTATTTGAGCTAGAAAAATTCAAATTAATAAAATAGGTAAAGGGATATTAAAAAATAAATTTGCTCTAAAATGTTGCTCATTACAAAAGGAAATATGAAAAATAAAAATATAAAAATAAACCTAAGAACCATAGATAAAAATTTAAATATATTGTTGTTTGCAATTAAAATATTAGCAAAATATTTTAAAATTTCACTTCAAAATTAAAAGAAGTTCAAGTATCAAAATAATGCAAATACTACTTCTTAATTTATGCTTTAAAACCCCACCCTTGCCACTTACTCAAAAACACATTTATTTCTGGGCCAACTAAAGGCCAGAAAATCTACATTACATGAGCCATAAGCTTCCGGCCGGCGCGTCGCTCTAAGCCCAGCCATTTGTTAACAATTTTATAACACAGTGGCGGCCATAAAGCACGGGGACTCGATGTTAAAAGAGCAACCTTTGCCAGGAACAAGAAATTATGCACCCCGCCTCCAGACGAGTAAAAGGAAACTTTTTGCGCATTTCAAGTTGAGGACAAGGCATTACAATTTATAAGCAAAACAAAAAAGCATAAATAAATGCAGTAGCAGAAGCAGCAACAGCAACAGCAGCAGTAGTAGTAGCAAAAGTTGCAACATAGCCCGAGGGAGAGGCAAAAGTCAGGAGGCCACGCCCCGAAATTAGCAATTTAAATGCCCTCGAATGCCACCCAGTGAAATGCTGGCCGCCTTACAGAATCTTCAAGAAATATAAAAGACATATAGAAGAAGAGGATATATGCAGCCCGCCCCATAGAGCACTTTCTATGGACCAAGACATAAATTGTACGAGAGTACAACGCCCCAAAGCAACAAGAGTCTGGGAGTAAAAGTTGTTGCTCCACAAAAAATCAGCTGGTGATGAGGAAAGATCCATGAGGAAACCATAAAAAAAGCAAGTAAAATCAAAATAAAACCAATAAAAACTTTTTAAAGGCCCCCACAAACACACACTAAAGATTTTGCCATTCAAAATACAATTATTTCGATCGCTGTGATTGCATTCACCTGTCGTGAGTGAGTGTCTGCTGGAGTGATTTAAGAATCGAGTTTTGAGTGGGTTAAAATGCGGGTTGCATGTTCGCCTCTCAAGTAGGAAAGTCTCAGGGGAAAAGCCTCTTTTTCCATCCATCCCGTCAGGCATCTTGGATCCCCTCTCTCTGCCCATTTAATTGCAGGCGAGCATAGAAATTGCCGAATTAACGTCTGGCCCACAGACCTTTTCTGGGGGTCAAAGTTGCCTCCAGACCGCAAATCGAGTTTTGATTTTTTGAATTTATGGCTCATCGCCAAATTACCAGATTGCTGCTTTCTTTGTTTTGCCTATTATATACTTTTGTTTTAGAAAGTGCAATTAATTTTTGGATCTATGATTGCTCATCTGCGATTAAAATTGAAGGGGAACTTGGAGTGCGAATAGGTTTTTTGTTTTTTAAAAATTGGAATTTGGACTACTAATTGATTTGAGGCTTTTTTTTTAAATGGAAAATATGTATAAATATTTAGACATAAATGTAGAAGGTTTTATTTAAGTACAGATCAACCTAATTCAGCTTAAGTTTTATTTCTTAATAGAAAGACTATAATTAAATATTATAAGATCCAGAGGTCATCTAGGAGCTTAAAATCCCTGGTTAAGTTCAATATATTTATCATAATTTTACCTTATAAATTCCTTAACAATTCAACCAAAATATAAGCCCTTAAAATTGGATCAACAAAAGGAAAGGAATACAAAGTTAAATCCAAATGAACTCCTCTGCTTCTGACAGTAATCTTTCTGCATTTTATCCCAAAGTAAACCGAACTAAAAAAGCAACCCAAATATTACCATTTAACTTTTTCATATTGAAAGTTGACTTAAATACCAAAGATAATCAATATAAACCCTCCTCTACAGCTCAATCAAGTTAAAGTTAGTTCCAAATATCCGTTTCTCGTCTCATCTCCTATACAAAAATCTTCAAAGCTAACAAATCCAATAAAAATCACAGCTCAAACATTTTCATTTTCGTTTCTTTTGTGATGGAAAAATGGGAAATACATTTGACTCCATCAACTCTACTTACAGCAAGTGTGGTCAGGTCGTGTTTTTTCTATTTTTTTTTTTCTTCCATTTTTTATGTGTTTTGTAGGCCAGCCAACGCGAACACTGACACACTGACAACTGATTGCTGCTGCTGCTGCTGCTGCTGTTGCTGCTGCTGCTGCTGCTGCTTGCTGCTTGCTGCTTGCTGCTTGTTGCTTGTTGCTGCTGCAGTTGCCGCTGACAACTTGACACAATTTTTAATAAGAGACGACGACAACGAGTGTCAATTTCCATGGCCAGGAAAAACCGAAACCGAGAAAGACAGAGGCGAAAAAGGCAGCAGCAAAAATAGTATATGGAAAATAAGAAAAGAAAAAAAATCAAACCCGTAGAATTGGAAACTGCAGCTGGCGGCAGCAGCGATCTCCTTCAAATCAGACAGCCGCATATCGATGGGCATAAAGAAACCCATTTGAAAGGTTTTTTTTTTTTATTTTTTTGCCAGCGGATATTACAAGTGGATAAATATTTTTGTAGCATTGTAAGGCAAAGGAGAAATATTTGCCTAGGAAAGTTGTGGCGTTGGTGGGTTGTGTCAAAGCAATTTGTATTTATGTTTGCCAGTGTTTGTCCGGTCATTTGTCAGATATTTGCACGGGTAAACACACTGCCTGTTGCTGACTTTCCCAGAAACAGAAACAGAAAACAGAAGTTGCCAGAGGAGGAGCCCGGCTCAATTATGTGCGAAGATTCCATCGAAATCATTAAAATAACAAATTGGGCACGAAACGCAGCCCGCAAAATGGCCAAAAGCCGCAAAACTCCTTTTTGGTTGCAGAAAGAAAATTGAGTTGGTCAACGACGAATGCAGTTTGGTGGCAAGGAGAGCCATGGCATGACCAGGGAAAACCGCAAAACAGCAAAATGGTGCAAAAAGGGTACAAAACCGACACAACAAAGCAGCAGGCAGGAGGCAGCAGGCAGGAGGCTTCAATTATGGTGGAGGCCTTCAAAAATGCGCTTTCTAACTGAGGCCACAAAGCCTCCTGCATCCCTATCATCATGAAGTCATCGAAGTTTATCATCGTCATCATCATCATCATCATGCTGCTGCTGCTAGAAAAAAGCAAGAGTTTCTTCTTTATGGGCTAAAAGCGTGTGCTGTGGGCGTGGCATTTGAAATGGAAATTTATGCCACAAGATACCAAGTCAGGCCAATATGTGTCATTTGTGGTAGTACCACCTTATCCTCCTCCCACACCTCCACCTCGCTGCAAGCCCTCTCCCTTTCCGCAGCAGATTCCCGGTGAGACAACACTAATTGAGTTCAAAGATCACGGAGCATGGAAAAGTGGGAAAGCTCGGCGGGATTCAGTGGAACTTTGCACAGTTTTATTAATCACTTCTGGCACACACAGGCAAGGTCTGGTCTTGGTCCTGAGACCAAGCCAGGTTCCCAGGCCCAGGCGCAGCACCCGTTCCAGTCTTAGTTCCACAACCATAACACGACCGCATCTTCAATCAACGTCAAAATATTCCACCAAGAGTCCTCCTAGACCTGGTCTCTCACCGAAAAACCGGACCCGTGGCTGCCCGCGAAAATTAATGAGCGAATTTCTCGCCCTAGACATTTTTTACATAGGCGGGCGATATCGGGTTTGACTGCTCGCATATGGATATGGCCAGGATGATGGGCAGGCGCAACAAAGTAGTCCGCAATCCCAAATGCCTAGACTGCCACAGGACATATGATGATGATGAGGCGGTGGCCAGCGGATGCCACCGATTCTGACAGGTTTATGCGCAGCAAATGGTGGTCAGAATTAGGGTCTGACATTAGAAAAAATAAATAGCAAGGTAACATTAGGGAAATCTTTGAAATTAAAAATATTTAAAGAAAGATGTTGAAAGTCAAATTAAATTTAAGATTTTAGAAAGCCTCTCTAAACTTAACAATTAAATTAACACTAAATAATAATAACACTTGAAGATCTCCTATCTCAACTTAAAGTGGCTTAAAGTAGGTTACTCAAGTAATTCCAGAAAAAGCCATATATTTTCCCAAACACTTCTATAAAACACTTTACAACTTATCACAATGAAATGTACCGTTGAGGGGTATAAAAAGCCGAGTTCCTGCTGCCTCAATCAAAACACGATATACGCCAACGCGTAAACCCCAATTCAGTGGACTCAATCCACCAACAGTGGCATCCTCACCCAGAAGATACAACTCGTGCTCGGATGCTGGTTACTGGACGCTGGAATTGAGCACTGGAGTTGGGTAATTTGATAGGCGACAACTAGCCAGCCACGGTAACAGCCAGCAGGCAACAGGCAACAGGCCAACAACCAACACGGGAAACATTGGACAACGGACCTGCGGTGGAGAGCTATGGGTAGATGTGCTCGTACAAAAAGTATCTCAACGTGTGCGTATCTTTTACAGCGCAACAAGCAAGTGCAACTAATAAATTAATGTGCCTGCCAGCCGGCTCTGTGGAGAATGGAGAAAGACTGCGGCTATGGACTCTGGTGGGGCCTTGTAACCACTCATAGTTGGCTGTCACCTGGCAAAATGAAAGCTACAACCCAGCCGCAGCTTCAACTTCAGCTTCAGCTTCAGACTCAGCTTCAGCTTCAGATCATAGCGTGCTAAATTTGCCAAGCAGCCAGCAAGGCAGTTGGCATGTCAATGGTAGATACAAGATACATTCGTATCGCACTCTCTTCTCCAGGAATGCGCTGCGTTTGCATACGAGATGAGCTGCACTTCGGATTGGCAGTCGGATTTGGGATATGCACCAGGGGAAAAAATCCATGACTAATCTCAGAAATTACATGTCTTAAAAAGCGAAAAACAATACTGTTTGCGAGGAGAAAAATTCGTGCAACTTTCAGCAAATTAAAAAATCTAAAGAAATACAGAAAACGACTTAGGTCTATGTTCCATTTTAATTTCCAATTTAAAAGTATAAATGAACATTTTTAATTATATATTTTGATAATAAAAAAGCTTCAAATATATTTAAAACTAATAAAAGAAAAGTAGCTATAAAAACTTGAACAATTGCAACTCTCTTGAAATTCCAAAAGATTATCCTTAAAACATATCCAAAAATGCGCATAAAGTCTATATTTATTGTAAATTAATACAATATTTTTCTTCAAGTGCATTTAAAGGGGGGAAATATGGTAAAGAGAGGGCTGACCTGCATAACGGTGCCGCTATGGAACGAACTGCAGAATGAGCCATCAAACAATACCTGGCAAGAGATGGAGCTGAAGCTGGAAACTCTCCGATCCGCTCGATCTGCCTCTCTTTATCATTATCCATAATAATAGAGAAGACCGCGACCGAAACCGAACCGAGACCGAGAGACCAAGACCAAGACCAAGACCAACACCGAGAGAGATGCAGCTTTCATAATGCTGTCCATTTTGATTATCATTCACTTAATTATGATTGATAGCTGTAAATGCCGAGGAGCCACAGAGCCATGTATATATCTGTATCTATCAGATACCATTTCTCGGCTGCCGATTGCCTTTACTGTTAAGCTCAACGAACGAAGATCGTCCATACCATTTCGGTCCAACCACGAAATGCAAATTTAAATTGCCAGCGACTGTGAAAATTGCCTTCTACGAGCAACACTAAATTTGTCGCAAATTACAATTGACCAAACGACGAGTCGTCAGTGGGATTATTTTTTGTTGCTCCTTTAGTCAGATACATCAAAGTATCTACGAGTTATGCACTGGGCATCTCTGCTGGTCACAAAAAGAATCTAAAGGAAAAAGCGCGATGGGTTAGGGAAAGGAAAGGTATTTCTGCTTTATAACCGCCGACTCGGGGGTTTTTCTTTCTCTTGCATTCCAAGAAACATTAGTAATGGTCATTGTGCTTAGTGAAACTATCATAAACAAAATTTTTATAAATATTGAATACATTTATAAGAAGAATAATTAACAATACTCAATTATTTTAAGAGTAAAGTATAGGACAAGATATCTCTTTTAGATTTTACATCCAAGGTTATAAAGGTAAAATTCTAATTTATTTATTAAATACACTATAAGATTTAATAATAGTTTAAAATATTACCCTATTACCTACCTCAGTTCTACTTCTTTTGCAAAATAAAAGCAACAAAAGTTGCAACAACTTGTGGTACTTAGCATTTCTTTGACAAAAGCCGCTCAACGAAAGCGTTTTCCGTGACCTGCAGCATAGATACTTGGAAACTCATTCGAATTCCGATCTAAGCTCGTGCATTCGTAATACAGACATTAGCCAGGTGCCTCCCCTTCTCCGCCTTTTTCCCTCTTTTCTGTTTTCCTTTGCCTTGGAGGAATCACTGCAGCGTGTTCCCTTCGAGGCGGAAGCTAATAATTAACACAGAAAAAAGGCACAGACACTGATAGAAGGAAAAATGTAAAGTGGAAAATGGAAAATGCAAAGCGCGTAATGTCGGCATCTTTATCTCTCACCTCTTTTTTTCTAATGCTGGCCTCCATGGTGGGGAAAAGTCATGCGAAAAAAAGATTGTCAGATGCAAAACAAAAGCCGAAACGTAACCGCAGGGCAAAGGGGGCGTGGATGAGATGTGCAATGTGCGCTACATTGATAAAAAATATATATATATTTAGAAAAAAAAAATAGCAAAGAAAGTCCAATAAAAGAAAGTGTTTGGCCCCAAGGCCCCAAAAACCAAAGAGGAAGAAAATGTCGGAAAAAAGCCGACGCTGGAGAAGAAGCAACCCAGTGCACATTATGCTATAGAAGATGAGGAATCGAGACAAAGCAAACAACTGCAGTAATTAGGCCCCGACAAAAAAATTATTTGCATTCGCTCTCGGGATATTTTTCATTTTAATTTGAAAAGCCTGAAGTGAATGGCCAAGCTCCCTTCAAACTTAATGGCTCATTTAAATGAACACCATTATTTTTTTCCAAGTTCCCTTTAAGTCAAAATTATGCCATTCAAAATCATATTAAAATCTGGGTTATATTTATAATTTATATATCTTACAAAAAGTAGGGATTTACTCTGCCTTGACTCATATTTAATTGCCTTTCGGTACAAATTGTTTTGACCATTATAATGACTTCAACCGAATACTAATTTCGCTTTCTTTATAATTATTTTTTCTGAAAATAAAAAATTATACCATTCAAATTCAAATTAAAGTGAGGTTTTTTTCTCTACCTCTGCCTGAAATTTATTTGCAATTTTTGTACAAATACTAATTTCGCTTTCTTCAATTTGTTTCTTTCTTTCAGGTAAGCACACATCTGGCCACCACAATGACCATATAGAGTACGTGGTTCGGAATCCAAAAAAGAGGAGGCTGAAAGTTTAGAAAGAAGCCGAGGCTTGGCCCCCTCACCAGTTATGCGTATTAGCGGTAAAAAGAAGCAATAACAACAAACAAACAAACAGAAAAGAAGAACACAACAAACATAAACAATTTGGCCTTTTGTTAGAGGTAAATGACCAGGCCTGAAGTATAAGCCATCAAGTGGTTATGGATTCGGTTCGTACACCTTTTCTTCTCTTCGTTTTAAGTGAATTTTTTCAACATGTTTGCCTTGAAAAAATACACGGCTTTTGTGAATGAGTTTTTGGGCGGCTATTTGGGTTAGTTATTTTATATGCTAACTGCGGAATAACAGCGAAAAAAGTGATAGAAGATCAAGATTTAGATGAGGAAAGTGATTTTGTGGGAGATTTGTGGGAGAAATTCACATGAATAAGTTGAGGAATTTTAACGGATTAGAAACACTTTGGATTTAAGCTTGGCTTAGCAAAGTTTTCTTTAAAACAATATGGAAAAAAGAACTTTATTTCAAATTTACTCAAAGCTTAAAATGATATGAATGTTTCTTACAAAGTTATGTTACTTACAAAGAAATGTTGCAATTCGTTGGTGAAGTTCGTTGGTGTACGTATGTATAAGAGTTCATTTGTTGTTGTACTTTGTTGGTGAAAAAATATAAATAGCGTATAAAGGTTGTTGCTTATTAAGCTATAACAATAATAGCATTGTTATAAATAATTATCTTTTTGACCTTCTGTCAATCGACTTAATTTAATTGCTATTAAGCTTTGTTCAATAAAGAAAGTACAATTTAGTTCTTCTTTTGATAGACTTAAAAAAATAATATAAAATGTAGCTTATACCCAAATTTAAGCTCCACTTTGTCAAATTTCAAATAATTAAATTCACCAAGCCTCAGCAAAAAATCCACCTGAAACTTTCCACCTGTTAAATGTCACCTTTTCCGCTCCTAAACTAAAAAAAAAAAAAAGAGAACACAAAAAAATAATGTTGCAAGCATCCGGCTGACCGACCGCATATCATCGTATCACCCGGCTAATGTCCGACTTCCCTTTGGTATTATGACCGAATCGTTACCGTAATGCCACCAACATTAATTTTGTCCCACAAAGTGTCCCAAAAAAAGAGGGACCTGAACGGGCACCGAAAAAAAAAATAAAATAAAGCAGACTAACTCATAAACGTGCATTAAAGACCAGATCATAGCCCGGCATTTAAACTCATTAGGGGTTCAACAAACCTTAACCAACGAGCCAAAGAACTGTTAAGGAGACCGGACCGAGGGCCTCGAAAAACTAGAACAATAAACTCGGCCAACAGCAGTACCTTCTTCTTGTAAAAAATATATAGTAACCAAGTAACGAGCCGGGGGAGAGAAATGTAAAAAATATTATTATTATTACGGCACTGGGCATTAAACTCAAATGCGTAATGCTGACCACGGCGGCTTATGACCGAGCAAAAAAAAAAAACTATGGTCTTCTGGAAACAAATTAGAACAAATTAACGTTGCCACTGCGGTTGACACATTAAACGGATTCCAATTCCGCCTCTGACTCCGATTTCGATTCAGTTTCATCATCACGAATGCTGCCAGCAATGATGACAATTATGAACACGTCTTTGGTCGGTGGCTCGAATTGGTTATGGAATGTTGCTGTGGCTGATGTTGGGATTATTCAATATTTTTCTTGACTCTTGTTTTTTGCGCTCCAGCCGAATCATGTAATTGCCTTGTATGCATCGTGGTTTCTCTGGGTGCACAGGGAAAAATGAAGGAGCTTTTCACTGTTTTAAAAAAGCAACAAATTATTTTTAACCAAGATAATTTAACTAATAAAGTCATTATGCCACATTTAAGCCTTTAGATTATATTACAAAAGACATGTAATCAAGCTAAAATTAAATTATAAATATTATTTCCTGTGTGGCAGCTTCTTCTTTGCTACTATCTTTATGTGTGTATCTTTATCTTCATCGCAGTGCGGCAAGCCACAGCACCGCCTTTGTTTGCCGTTTGACAAGTTATGCGCAGAAAAAAAAAAGCAGCGCAGAAACAAAAAATTGTAACACCGCCTAAGATGGATATCAGTTACGCATGCGCAGCTCAGAAGGCCGCCGCTTGGGGTCCAACTTTGGCCAGAAGAGAGCGGCCTAAATGTCTAAGCCAGATCAGGAATCCAGGAGCTACAAGGAGCAGCATAAAGCATGCTCGAATATGGGTTTATGTATAGGAAAATTATGGGGTTCCATAAAATATAATATAATATATTAATTCAGGAAATCATGTTTCATGTTTGTTTAAAGAGGTCTTAACCTTATTTGACTTTGATTTTTAATTCCTAGTTTCTAATGAAAGAAAATTTATTAAAAATTTCTAGAGGTATTAAACAATTTTTAAAAAATTCTCACAGTTCCCTTAATAACCAAAATAATATATTTAATAGTTGTTTTAAAACTAGAACCTTTCCAAAGCCTCTTCCTGGAGCTTTTTGCAACACAGAACCCGATCAGCCATTCAGCGAACTCTAACCCATGACGTAATTTATATGCAACACATCCGTTAGACTATTCAGTTCCAGATAAACGAAAAAAAAAAACCAAATCGACAATCAAACTTTACGATTTATTGAACATTTTAATTACAACCTGCGGACATAAACAACTTGAAAGTGTTGAGAGTTTATGAGAGCTTGGGGCGGCCACTCAGAAAACACCGAAAAAAAGAGCCATAGAAATCGAGGAAGAGGAAAAGGCCCCAGCTGGAGATCACAGAGGAGGAACTTGAAAACTTGACTTTTACTGGGACCCTGGGATGCTGTGGCCATGCCGATGATGATGATAATTATCAATTGCCCGGTGCAAAGCGGAAAAAGCGTTGGGCAAACAAATAAATAATGGTAAACAAACAAACAAACGACTCTCGGGCTGTGGATTTGCATGAGAAACCACAGTTAACAACGGCGGAACTCAAGTGAAATGTGTGTGCAAGTGTAAGATTTTCGGTAGCTTGTCGTGTCAAATGAAAGAAAAAGGTCCGAAAAAAATGTAATAAAAAAGATACATGCTGCTACATCCGTGAGCGGTAGGCAGGCAAACTACTTGAAACTTCACGCTTTATAAATAACAATAAAAACAAACCTTGGGGCGCAGAACGAAAGTACTTGAACTCAAGGTAAAAATTTCGTTTTCACTTCGAGCATAAAATTAAATAACAAACAAATAACACAAGCAGCAAACTGAGAAAAGTAAAACTTAAATAATGGCAACTAATTTTCTGTTCTTTCCCACTCAAAGTGGTAGGTGTGTGTTTGAGACACTCACTTCGAGTGTGAGACTTTCTCGTAATTAAATCAAATTTCGAAATGAAAATGAAATGAAAATTATTTATTAATTCCACAAAGAGCACGGGGGTGGTGGGAGGAAGGTTGGATCTCATGCAAATTTCCATTGAATCGAGCGAAGGAGAGACAAGCTTTTGAGACTTGCCTAGTAGCCAAGCTAAGCTAACAGCGGTGAAATTTTATGTCTCTGTAGTATTTTTATTTTATTTTTTTCGCTCTCTTGAATCTCTTCAAGCTGATTTGAATAACAAGTGGCCGGGCTTTCGCATCTGCGAGATATATAGATACAAGCTGCCGCCGCTGTCAGTTACATGCGTTTAGCTCGGGCTCCGCTGCCGTCGTCTCTCATTAAAAGTAAATTTCGAGATGCTGGCATAAATCAAGCCTCTAAACGGCGACTCACAGATACAAATATATATGCACCTAGCTATGCGTATATACACAAATTCGCGGAGGATAAGCTCTCGCATGCCCCGAGGACTTGAAATCCGAGAAGTGCTGATGACTGCAGGACTTGTTTGCCAAGCTTGTTAGCCGGAAAAACAAAGTCAGGGAGCCAAAGCAGCAGGTTTGCTGTGAAGTGGCAGGGAAGAAAAATGTTGCAATTTGTTATTTACAAAATTGTTCAACACTAAATAGAAGCTAGTTTGGGTGAGAAATTTTTTTGTAAAGCCTTAACTTTTTTTCTATTTGATTTATGGCAAGTATTTATTTTAAGTAAAACACTGGAAAAATTTAGAAAGAAACGTTGAAGAATTATATAGAAATTCTTAAATTATTGTTTAAGATATAAATCAGTTTTAAACAATCTGAATTTAGTATTATTTCTCGAGCTTTCATCTCATTATCGTATTTTATGTCAAACTTTATTAAAAGTTAACATTGGTTATCTTAATCTTCTTTAAATATTTAATATTCATAAAACTATGTATGCGATTTGTTAGGTTTTACATAATTAGCTATTTTAAATTGGCAAAAGATTGTTATCGAATTAATAACGAAGCTCTCTTGCATTTTTTTGGTCTGTTTTTAAGCTTTGATAATAATTTAAAATTAAAGGGAGTATTTATTTTTTTAGCTGAGAGTTGGTAGATAAGTTAAAACTAACCATAAACAAACTGTAAATTGATTATTACTTGTTCAGATGTAAATTCCATTTCCTTTTACTATAAAATAGCTTGAATTTTTTCCCGAATACTTTCCCAGTGATAATATAATCTTAATTACCCTCTTGGCAGATTTTCTCCCAACCTAAACACTTGCAAATTTCACAACCTGTGAATATGCATTTGCAATCATAGTCATCTACCGAATTTCCCCCCATCAATAGCTCATCAAGTGTCGGCTAATCAAGTTGCAATCATGGCCACCATCGAAACAAGTCAATAAGCCAGGCATTCATCAGTACACAAATCACGCATACGTCATGTTGCACAGGGTGCAAGCAAAGTTAGCTTGCTGCCACTGCAATTTACTGTTTGTTGTTTGCCATTTGCCATTTATTGTTTGCCATTTTGATGTTGTTAGGGGCCAGAGAAACACACACCGAAATTTCAACATCACTTACCTTGGGCCAACTCGAAAAGGTATTAGGCACCGAAAGAAAGAGTTGCATAAAAGGAAAACTTTAAGGATGGCTCTCTGCTAAAGCGCCCCATTCTGCTAAAGGAAAATCAACGGAAATGTCACTTTCTTTTCAATCAAAACGCAATTCATGGCACTCCAAAAAGGCATGGAAAAAAAACCAAAAATAAAAAGGAAAAAGAAAAACACCAAACACGAAGTGCAGAAAAAGAAACACAACCCGTGAAAGGTCGCGTCGAGATTCCGCCGACTCCGAACTGCAGTCCAAATTGCAGGAAGCTGGCAGCGGAGAACACGATTTTCAAGTGGCACTCGGAGTGGGTACGGCGGGGGGAGCAGGGAAAGTCCGGGAGGGAAGTATGCATCTCCTGCTAACTGCCACCGGCTGAACTTTAACCTGTGTGAAAAGCGGACAGCGTACGAGTACGAGTACGAGCAACAGTAACAGCAACAAAACGCTTTAATTTGCAATTCGTGGAAAATTCTTTTCGGCTTAGGGCCTAGTTAGGACAGCGCTAACCTTCTTCTTACCCTTCCCCCTCTATAAGGGAACATGGTAAATATTTAAAAATGTACTTAACCAAAGTGAAAGAGACAGGCCGCCGGCTGTGAGGAGGAGTGGAAACAAAAGCATTGGCGGCGACAGTTTGGACACTTGGACGGAAGCGACAACCAGCTGACGCCAAATAGGGTCTGCGTCTGCGACTTGCAGTTCGCTTTGGAGCTGAAGTCCAAGGAAAACCCAAAGTACAAGCGATAAAAAATTCAATAATAATGGTCAGGGTCAGTGTAAATCACTCTCAAAATAAGAAAAACCAAAAGGAGCTGCCAGGCCAGGGGACCTCCTACCTGACAGTAGGTGGCTCTGACTCCGGCTGACTCCGACTCTGGCCTAACTCCAAGCTGAATGGCAAATGACTGACATGGGAAGTACCGTTTCTTTGGATCATGGCCCAGCAATTTGGCCTAAACCAAAGATGCTTTCAGTTCAATTATGTGCTAAGTAGGAAAGGGAATTGTTTGAGTTGCAGTTGCGATAGAAAAAGGAAAAGGGGTTCTCCAGTGGAGGCGTGGAGGATGCAACAAAGTCGATCGATAAATTGACAGCTGAAAGGAAAGCTGCTGCAGGCTGTGAGATATTGCAGATTCTAAAAAGGGAATAATGGGAAAGTGCTTGACCTTTTAAACCAGAAAAATGTAGAGTAATATAACTATAAATGCTAGGCAAATACTTACAATTATTACAAATTCATTACTTTGTTCTTAGTTACTTTATTTAATAAAATTATTGATTATTCTTCATACCTTCTTCATACTTCAAAAAAATCATTAAGTTCTCCTTTACTTCCTAGTTGCTCTTGTGATTTCTAAGTATTTTTACGCCTGGATACACATGAATATAAAGCAGATTCTTGTAAAATAATTAAGTAAATACCTTCCAAACTAGGCAAAAGTTGAAAGCTACCTTCCAATTGTTCGTAGTTCTCAAGCAAAATGTGCTAAAAAATGCAAACTATAAAACTTTTTCATAGCCAAATAAAAGGTGCCAGAAAGGGAGAATGAAAGTTGCAGGGACAGAGTATCCTGAGTTCCCCCTTTCCATTCATAAAAGTTTCCCGAATGAAAAACAACTTCAAGAGAAAACACTGGGAAATGGTCGCAGGAAGGAAGTGGCTGATGGGTTGAGTTGAGAAAATATAAAAAAAATAAAAGGGAGATGGCTGGAAATTACAAGAACTAAGCTACCAACAAGTAAAAGTGCGTTTGGCAGTTTACCCGGTTACCCAGGGTTACCAGACACACACACATATTATAAAAATACACTGGGAAAATAAGTAATGAATAAAGAAAATCAGAATTTAGGGTATATTCTTGTTATGAATTAAAGAAACCCTTCACAAAATCAAGTCAAACTTAATTTTGTTTATTTGTAAAGTCAATTCTTTCAAATTATTTGAAGAAGAATATCTCTCTGATAAAAATAGTATTTTTAAATATATTATTATCATATTATATTTCTTGCTGCGTAGATACTCGGACTTGCACTCGGGTCCCCTCCAAGTTGCATCAATTTCTTAATAACTTTGTTCCCCCTTTTCGTTCGACGGAAAAGGCGCGTTGCAACTCGCGGCGAGCCAAGCAATTTTGTGTGGCATTATGTGAGGGTCTCGTTTGCCATTAACCTGCTTTGGCCAAGGCAACACAACTCGACTCAACTCATCGCAACTCATTGCGACTCAACTGGACTCGAATCAACTCAAGTCGAGTCTACTTTGAATCCATAAAAGAAGTCCATGGCTGGGCCGCGAACTCCTCATCTTTTGCTTCTGCTTTATTACACTTTAACCGTTTTCGCTTCTGCTTTGTTATTAAAAAATAAATGTACAAAAATAAGGAAAATGATGAGGTTTATAAAGTGGACATATTGAATACCCTTTTAATAAGAAAGTAATCTTTGATTTTGAAGATAAATTATTCGCTCTTTGTAAGCCTTTTTATATAAAGTTTTGTTTTCAAAAAGTACCTTATACCTTAATCTCAATTATTATCATTTTAAATATATTATTTTTAACATTTTAAGAAAAGAAAAAGCAAGGAAAGGTTTTTGTTCATAAAATCTCTAAATAAAATTGAATAGGGATTGTTGCGAGATCAGTAAATTATTTGAATTTTTTAAATTTTAAATATTTTACAAAGTTTTGCGAAATATTCAGAGTACCCAACTCTAAAAAAAAAAACTTTTGGGAGGAGGCAATAAGTTGGAATGCGTTTGGTCTGGGCCAAGGATGGAACTAGCAATCCCAGGGGGAACACCGTCAATTTCGCACTTCATCCGTGCCAGAGCTGGCAGTAGACAAACAGCACTCTGCAACGCCTCGACAAGACAACGCTCCTCTGCGGAGCAAACATTTGCCCAGTGGTCAGGCTACGTCCGAGTATCCAGCAACTTTAATTGCTGGCCAAATAGAAGATGGCAGCGGGAAAAAGAAACCCTTTTGGCCACATCAATCAACAGAAGCTGGAACTCATCTCCCATCTATTCTTGTTATTTTTTTGTTGCAGAAAACGGCGACAGCGAAACCGACGAAATATCATTATTATCCGCACAATCAGCACATATATCTGCTGCCCGAGTGCGCCATTCAGCAGGTCTGCAATGCCGTCTACGTAAGGCTCAACTACACCCAGCCATTGTGCGCCTGTCCGTCCAGGTGAGTTGCTAGATTGGAACGACCTACCCACTTGTCACTCCCCAGCGAGTTCTAATTAATCCTGCAAATCTAATCTCTGTCTCTCTCCACAGATATCGTGATCCCTGCTCCGCCAGTCTCAACGAAGATGATCAGCATACCACAAAATTGGTTGGCGATAATAAGAAGAAGGTAACTGAGCCTAGCCTAAACCTAATGTTGTTCTTCCCAACCGAATTACTTAGATAATTGCTTCGGCCATGATTTGATTCTGGGCCACGACTCGAAGAGATCACTTGGGAACCGAAAGTGGAACTGCCGGAGTGCAGTTTGTAGATCATTTGTTAGATCACTCTCTCGGCATAATCATTAGTTCAATGGATAGTTGCAGGTTCCGCGGCGGCACGACTTTGGGTTTAGTCTGGGAAAACGAAACCACAAATATGATTTGATCTCTTTTTAAATGAATCAATGGAAGATGCCATCTCAGAGGCAGATCATTGGTAATTTAATAAAGAAGATCCACGAATTTAATTTTCTATATTTGTAATGAAGTTCAAATAGCGGAAGAGAATTATTTTTTTGAGGAAGTAAATACCAGTTACATTTTTCGTATTAAATAATTGAGAAAGAAAATATTCCCATAGATTATATGAAAGAGAGAAAGAAGAAAAGTGAAATTGTTTTGTGGGAAAATAATTTTAGAGCAAATTCATAGAGGAAAGATTATTATAAGGCTTAATTTGTTCAAGAGAAGAAACTTTAAAAGATAGTTTCCGAGAGATCCTTTAAGAAGTACCTTTGCGGCTCAAATTCGGCATAATTTTTTAAGGAATACCTCCTCAAGATTATGTAATTAGAAAATTTCGATTTAAAAATATTTAAAAATAATTTTACTAAACTTCTTCTTATAAATCCTAAACCAGCAAACAATTAAAACACAAAATACTACATATTACCCCCTCTATTCAAGAGAATCTCTATATAAACAAGGCAAAAATAAATACCTCTTAAATGCAACTCCCCAAATGGTCTATAATTCAAATCAGTTAGTAAGAAAGATCAGTGGCATTTACAGAAAAAAACAAGCAGTTACTCCCCGTAACCATTGCGAATTTCCCAAGGCGGTGTTCGGTTAATGAAAAACACGACGTCTGGAAGCCAGCAATATATCATTTGATCAGTTAAAGATCAGCCCCCTAGATGGAGGCATCGAAATTGAGCCTCATTTGCCGGATGACTGACTTGTGAAATTGATTCCTTGGTCTACGCCACAGACTCTCACTTGAGGATTCGTTTTCCCAGCATTGCCGAAGGCACGACCATGATGATGGCCAGGTCATTAGGGAGATCACCTTGTGTGCGGTTTCCAATATTATTTGCTTTATTGCCTGGCCATGATCTGCTCCTTCGGCCCCTGTTTTCCACCGATATGCGTTCAGTACATTTAATTGAGTTATAAATGCCAGCAGCCACGCTGCTCTCTCGGACTTGGGTCTTGAAATAAATTAAATAATAATAAAAATCATTTCTAATGGCTTAATGGCCGGGCCAAGTGCTCTGCACGGCGTGTGTGTGTATAGAGTGTGGGCAGTGTCAGACATTGTCATAATTACACTTCACTTTACCGTTAAATGCAACACTTGCTGCTGCCGCTGACGCTGCTGTCGTGGCTTCCGAGGCTTTTCTGCTATTTCTACTTTGCCGGAACTGTACAGCAAATTATGAAAATGCGTTTAGCTGGAAAACAAGAGCGGAGCAGTAGGAAAAACTGAAACAGCCGGGCGGACCACATTAACCTGAATGCCAGTCAATGAAGCGAGCAAGTTAAAATAGAGGAAAAAACAAAGTCAGAGCCCAAAGAGTAGCTGAGATTTCTTACCAATCGACTTGACATGCAAACGAGCGCCGCAAGAGTCAATCAAATTACGGTCGGCGAACAACAGTAGCCCGAGCTGTAAATCAGTTAAAGGACAATCAAGTTGGCCAATTGAAAGCGTAGCAAAAAGGCCAAACACCAGCTCTGGCCCAGGCCAGCTAAGTGTTCGAGTTTAGCCCTCGGTTATAAAAGTCTGGCAGATCTCCAAATCTCTCCCCTGGGCGGTGACTGCTCCTGTTTTTTTTTTTTCTACCTTTTTTTTAGCTCGTGCTAAGTGACAGCTACGTGTCCAGGCTCTGTCCATAGCGTTTAGCATGCCAGCTTTCAATTTAGAGTCATGATCGGAGTCATGAGACGGTGTCGGTGTCGGTGTCTAGTATCGGGATTTCGGGGTAACTTTCTTTCCTGCCCTGCGGGCCAAAGTGAATGTCTAATCGCTGGCAGAGAGAGACTAACTATTAAATATTAGACCACGTCTACCATGTCTAGACAGACTCTGCACTACAACAAAAAATATTTACAGACTTTTTTAGCAACGCATAAATCAGTTTTACTTTTCGGGCTTTAATGGAAGCTTAAAGAAGACCCATACAAATTAAAAACCCCCTAGAAAATGGGGTAATGGGGTATTTAAAATATATAATAAGGTTAATCATAGAGAATATTTTGGTTTATTATTGAATAAATTACTTTTCGAAATAAATTTTTAATGTTTAAAGGAGTTTATCGGTGATGATGTTTTATCTTCGGTTTAATTCAGGAAATTTTCCTAAAGAAATCCTTCCATAAATATCGTTTTTTCTAAATTATTTTCTTTACTAAAAACTCCTCTTACTTTTATTCTGTTGCCTACTTTTTCAACTTAAATGTTTCAACCCTATTTTTTCCATTCTCTTCTTAGGCCATCACGCTGGCCAAGACCTGTGAGGCCACCACGGAGATGCGCGAGTGCCGCTCACCCAAGGATTGGTCTCTGCTGGCGCTCCAGAATACACGAACTGGCAAGTCGCATTATCTGGTTATATGCCGCTGTCCCGATCACTTTAAGATGGGTAAGTTTAAATATAGGAAATAAAAAAAAAATAGCAGTGAGCTTAAAAAAAAAAAATTGATAAGGCGACTCAGAGAATGCTACAAAATATTAAACAATAAATAGGCAATTTTAAATACCCAGCAATTTCTGTGGCACTTCCAAAAAATACAAATATTAGAAACCTACAAAAGAAGTAGAAAATTCAATTTCCTTAACCAATTTCAAATCACAACATTTTCATTGGATTTTTACTATTTTCCAGAGGGACCCATGGCTCATGACCAACCCACATATGCCAGTGTGCCCGGCATCCGAGTCTTTGGCATGATGTGCGTGAAGCCAGGCTACTCTGTGCGCAAACCCAGCACCCAGCCACCCAAGAGGTACCAGCTGCAGAAGCCCTTCTATCGTCCCTCCATCGGAGGCGGCGGCGGAAGTGGCTCCCTGGGAGGCCAGAAGGATAGCTACGGTCGACCCATCTACGGCGGAAGTGGCTCTGTGGGCAGTTCAGCCATCAGTGCCAACTATCAGCCGCAGGATCAGAGCTTCCAAAATGGCGGCAGCAGTTCGTACCAATACCTAAACCGACCGGAGAGCAGCCCCAGCAGCCACAGCTCCGCTAACTTCCGGCCGGATCAGTTCTCCATCAACAATTTCCCGGGCAGCAACTATGGACGCAACAACGAGAGGCGCGGCGACTTGCCGCCAATCGAGGCGATTTCAAGTGGATCGGGAACCGGCACTGAGGAGCAACCGGGCAGCAGTACTCCTGCGGGCGAGGAGGAGGCCAGGACCACACTGCAGGTGGAACAGGTGGAGGCTGAACCAGCGGCTGCAGCGCTTCCTGTGCCGGCGGAACACAACAATGCGGCGGAAGAGGCACCGCTCGAGAGCCGAGCCAAGAGATCGCTCCCCGAAACGGACGACTACGAGCCGGAGTTCCCCTGGGATCGCGTCCTCGAGTTCCAGCAGAGCATCATATGGGACTAAGAGGGTTCCGGGAATAAACCAAGCAACCAATCCTAGTAGATACAATTTCAATAGCACAAGGCGATTTCCGGCGACCGACTAGAAACTGTGCAAACAAAAATAAAAAACAACTGTGACTGAAGTGAGGACGAGAAGATGAAACGGATGAAAATGGCTTCAAAAAAGCATAAAGTTCACGTCACGTAACGTCTAGCGTAGCGTAACGTAATTAGCGGCTAAGCTTTTCTTAATTTAAAACAATTTTTAGGCATTTCCCTTGGCATTTCTCCATCCGACCCCCTCTCTTAATTTATATATTTATACATACATGTATTTATTTACAAAACAATTTACGAATTAATTAAACAATTACACGTGCCCGGGCACAGTCGCACTAATTGTTTAATTAATTTGTTTTGCATTTAAGCGTAAACAAGGCCTCAACTTTTCTTTAAAATAATGTTTAACGAATTAAAAGAATAGTTTAGGTGCAAAACTGGAAACTATTTAAAAAACAAAGGAAACAAGTAAATGAAAAGAGAAAAAATAATTTAAAAACAAAAAACCAACACCGAAATTATTTAAACTAAATTTAGTTGCTTATTTATGTTTAGACCTAAGCTGCATTTACTAGTAGTTAAATAAAATACTATTTTAAAAATAATTCCTATATAAGAAAAATATTTTTGGTGGATTAAGAAAGGGAAGTATACAAAAATTAAATTAAAAACTTTGTTTTTTACAAAATTCTAAGTTAAATAAGAGCTCAATAAAGTGAGCGTAAATCTTTGAATTTCTATTTCAGATTTTTCGTCTCGATAAAAAATATATCAGCTTTC
>JAEIII010039195.1:0-20024 GCA_018905755.1 Drosophila ohnishii | reverse complement strand
TAAGAATATTGTGTCCAAGTTTTACATCCATTATAAGTAAATTGACGAAGTTATGCAGTGTTAAACGATGGTCGTTTGGTATTCAATAAATGGTATACAATTTTTATAAAAAATTGGGAAAACATTTTTAAAATAAAAACGCCACGTGAGTACCTCGGGACACTTATTCTTTAACGAATGAGGTTTAATTTTCTTAAATCGGATGATTCTGGGGACAGTTAGGATGTACACCGCAAACCAACTTTTTTTGGGGGCGACTCGGGAGATTACCTTTAACTCCTCTACCTCTAAATATTTTTGAATACAAAATTTATCAACAATTTTTCAAATTTTGTGTTATTATATGGTGTTTGATTCATTAAGCTAGCTTTAGCCGTTTCGTCTCAATAATTTTTTGAAAAGTTGCCCGTTATGCGACCAGCCTTGCCAGACTTGTATGACATGTATTTTACACAAAATGTAATCATGTAAAGGAGGTGATGGTTGTTTTGCCCAAAAGATGGCAGCACAGTAAAGGAGTTACTAGAAAAACAAATGAAAATAATTAGAATTTACTACTTATAGTATTTTTAAATACAAGACAGGACATTTTATAAAGACAGTAAAAAAGCAAACGAAGTTGTAAGGGGTTATTTTATTTTTTAGAAGAAGAAATGGTTTATTATTTCTTGTGGTTTCTTAAGCATCCGCTTAGTGGGAGTCTCTATCCAATGCAACCTTAGGAATCGATGTCCCTGGAGTAAAAGGTTTTACCAACCCCAATGAAAACAGACACAATAACCCTATCCCAGCCAGGCTTTTTTGACTTCAATATGGTAAATATAGGGTTAATTTTAAGTAATCTGTGATAACCAACGTTATCAATCAATGATATTTAAATGTATAATATTATTAAATAAATTTATAATAAATGCAGCTAATTGTAGTATTGGGTGGACTTAACTGCTAACTAGGAATATAAATACCGAACTTGGGGAAAAATATTCTAGTAAACTCTTTTCTGAAATTATATCAATAATATATCTGTGCTTCAGTGTGCCAAAATATATCTTTTGGTTAAAATATTATGTTCTAGTACATTCTTCCATATTCATCCATTTCCATTTGCTTTATGACACAATGAAAGCTTATTTGTTGTCAGCTTGGTCTGTTAAACCTTCTCAGTAAAATCCACCAAGGCTTTGTATTCCTGCAACCCGGCAGCCAATAAAACTTTTAATGGGTCGCTAAATGGCTTCAAAGCGAAAACAAAGCTGTTAAAGTACGCGCAGCCCACTTCGACAAAGGGGATTCCCTCGAGGTGGCTCCGGACTCAAGCTTCACCAATTTCAAATTTAAATGTTCCACTTCATTTGCAATTAATTTTTTGTTGCTATTTCTCCATTCGAAATTATTGTCATGCAATATTGTCTTTGTCATGTAAATTTGGAATGTACAAATTCATAATTAACAAGGGGTGGATACAACATTTTTTTGCAAGTCTTTTGAATGCCTTTTCTTTGGTTCTCGCTCGAGTTTACATAAATGATTTTAAAACATTTTTTGTGTCCAGGATAAAGTTGGCGGAAAAGTTTTGACCTTTTGCTCTGGCGGAGCGAATAATTTCCATAAAATGCATAAATCTTGATAGTCTGTAGGTGTCATGTAGAAAATGTGGGATTTATTTTGGAGTTTCTTTATCCAATTTGATTTTAATGCATATATTTTTGAAAATGCCATCAGCAAAAATGGGCATTTAGTATGTTAATGATATACACTTTAAGAAAATTGAGCGCCGCTTAATTAGATCGTCTCAGGATGTGGCACAAGTCATCTTCATACAACGTTATCGGCGTAAACGAATTATCATCATTAAACACTTTAAATGAATATAATGACTCGACAACAACAAACGCAAGCTCATAATTTTTTTTTTCAGAATATAAGTACAAATTTAAAAAGTTGGTTGGTATTTACAGTATGGACGAGTCTCCTGTAATTAGGTTAAACACGAGAGAACTGCAAGGGTGGCATTTTTTAGCACTCTGCATTTTTTTTATAAAAATTTAAACAAAAACGGAATAATTATCCCTTTTTTATATAAAATATTTATTTATTTTTCAATTTTTTTTCTCTTTTCATAACTTATTTATAAGTTTTAATTTTTAAAACATTTTTAAAATGAAGTGGGCGGAGTAGATCCAAAATATATATTCGTCCTCTTCGAAGTAGAAGAAGTAGAAGGCGAGGCGACAAATTTCAGTTTTATTTTTTTCACTTCTATTTTAATAATTCGTAGGATTTCTAGTAGAACGACCGTTTGGAGCGCACGCGCTCCCCGGCCATTTCTAAACCGAAGCGATCTTTCCTTGCTGGCAGTTATCCACCCAATTCTCTCCTCCATTCTCAAGATGTCCCTTGTAAGTTTGATCGGCGCTGAGGCCCGCCAGATGGCCAAGAGGACGTACTCCTCGGCCGCTCCCACCACCAAGCTGTTCATCGACGGCAAGTTTGTGGAGTCCAACACAAACGAGTGGATCGATGTGCACGATCCGGCCACCAACAAGGTGGTAACGCGCGTGCCAAAGGCCACCCAAGACGAGATGCAGACGGCGTTGGAGTCCAGCAAGAAGGCCTTCCGGTCCTGGAGCAACCAGTCTATTCTGACCCGCCAGCAGGTGATGTTCAAGCTGCAGGCCCTCATCAAGGATAATATGGGCGAGCTGGCCAAGAATATCACCAAGGAGCAGGGCAAGACTCTGGCCGATGCCGAGGGCGAAGTCCTGCGCGGCCTCCAGGTGGTGGAGCACTGCTGCAGCATTCCGTCGCTGCAGATGGGCGAGACGGTGGCGAATGTCGCCCGCGACATGGACACCTATTCGCTGGTCCTGCCTTTGGGCGTCACAGCCGGCGTTTCTCCCTTCAACTTCCCGGCCATGATTCCGCTGTGGATGTTCCCAGTGGCCATCACTACCGGCAACACCATGCTGCTGAAGCCCTCGGAGCGTGTGCCCGGCGCCACAATGCTGCTGATGGAGCTGCTGAACGAGGCCGGTTGCCCACCCGGCGTTGTGAACGTCATCCATGGCCAGCACGACGCCGTGAACTTCATTTGCGATGCGCCCGAGATCAAGGCCGTGTCCTTCGTGGGCTCCGACCAGGCCGGCAAGTACATCTACGAGCGGGCCGGCAAGAACGGTAAGCGGGTGCAGTCGAACATGGGGGCCAAGAACCACGGCATCATCCTGGCCGATGCCAACAAGGAGAACACCCTCAACCAGCTGGCGGGCGCCGCCTTCGGTGCTGCCGGCCAGCGGTGCATGGCCCTGTCGACGGCCGTCTTTGTGGGCGATGCCCAGTGCTGGATCCCCGATCTGGTGGATCGCGCCCAGAAGCTGAAGGTAAACGCTGGCCATGTGCCCGGTACCGATGTCGGACCCGTGATCAGCGCCGCCTCCCGTCAGCGCATCAATGACCTGATCGAGTCCGGTGTGAAGGAGGGCGCTTCGCTCATCCTCGACGGACGCAAGATCAGCGTGCCCGACTATGAGGATGGCTACTTTGTGGGCCCCACCATCCTGAGCGATGTGACGCCCAGCATGAAGTGCTACACCGAGGAGATCTTCGGTCCCGTCCTGGTGATCCTCAAGGCCGACACCTTGGACGATGCCATTGTCATTGTGAATGCCAATCCCTATGGCAACGGTACCGCCGTCTTCACCACCAACGGCGCTGCCGCTCGCAAATTCGTCAACGAGGTCGATGCCGGACAGGTGGGCGTCAATGTGCCCATTCCGGTGCCCCTGCCCATGTTCTCCTTCACCGGCACACGTGGCTCCTTCCGCGGCGACCACCACTTCTACGGCAAGCAGGGCATCAAGTTCTACACGCAGACCAAGACGGTCACCCAGCTGTGGCGCGAGACGGACGTGACCCACACCCAGGCGGCCGTGGCCATGCCCACCATGAAGTAGGCGCGGGACCGGGATCCATGTCGAGCTGTGCCACGTACTGAATTTGTGGATATACCTGTATGTATCTGTTTATTAGCCTTAAGACGAACCATTATGTTGAATTAAATTGGTACTAACTATAAAACATAAGCCTAGCTTGGGAGACCTAATTGGCAGCTCTATGGACTGGAAGTCCGGAGGGGGAGAGAAAGAGAGAGCGTACGGGATCATTGGAGGCTGGTAGCGGGATCACCCTGCCCCCCGAAATTAAGCGCCAACAACAAAATATAGAAATAAGTTTTAAATAATTATTAATATTTAATATATATATAAGATTGTTATTTGTTAAGACTTTGGATAAAATGTTGCAGAATCTTAAATAGATGCTAAGCAAAAATGAAGTTACTTCATTTTCAATTAACTTTTTGTTGCAATTTCTCCATACGAAATTATTGACATGTAATGTTGGCTTTGTTATGTACATTTATAATTAACAAGGGGTGGAAACAACATTTTTTTAAAAGTTTTTTGAATGCATTTTCTTTGGTTCTCGCTCGAGATTACATAAATGATTTTAAAACATTTTTTTGTGTCCAGGATAAAGTTGCAGGAAAAGTTTTGACCTTTTGAACTGAGGGAGCGAATAATTTTCATAAAATGCAAAAATCTTGATAGTCTGTAGGTGTTATATAGAAAATGTGGGATTTATTTTGGAGTTTCTTTATCCAATTTGGTTTTAATGCATATATTTTTGAAAATGCCATCAGCCAAAATTGGCATTTAGTATGTTAATGATGTACACTTTGAGAAAATTGAGCGCCGCGTAATTAGATGGTCTCAGGATGTGGCACAAGTCATCTTCATACAACGTTATCGGCGTAAACGCATTATCATCATTAAACACTTGCTGCAATTATGGCGCTAATTGAATTTCTAAATGAATATAATGACTCGACAACAACAAACCCAAGCGCAGCAGAATAGACCAGGATATATGATACTTTGTGGCCTAGCATCCTCGCTACAGGGCCCACAGGCGTATAAATTATAAACAAAATGACTGGAAAATATCGACTAGTTGATGCTCCTTGATTTCATTACTTTGGAATATAACATTACTTTTTCAGATATAACTACAAATTTAAATAGTCTTTTGTTATTTACAATATAAACTTATTTATTTTTTGAACTACCTATACATTTTATTTAATTTAAAATAAATAAAGTAAATTAAAAGTTTAACAAGAATTTATGTAGCAAACCAAATACAAAGCCTAATACTGCCCAAATCCAAAAGCATCCTGGCAGTAAGCACCGAGTGAAAAGGACGAGTCTCCTGTAATTAGGTTAAACACACACGTGGCTCCAAGTGCCCGGCTGCGAATGTGTGAGTATGTGGCCTGGCTGGAGATAAAACGCTGCAAAAATGAGGTGAGAAAAGGAAATAAAACAACCAACGGCTGGCCCAGCGAATAAAAATGGCGCGTAATTTGCACGTTTAACCGCATGACAGCGGAAAAAATTACACAACCCATATACACAATAGACAAAGACACAAACACGTACGGATATAAGCAGTGGCGTAGGCGGGACCTTAAAAAAAAAAAACAACACCACAATAACATTCAGGTTAACATTATTGGAACCTTTAAGAATTTGTTTTAATGTATTTCTTTTATTTATTGTAATTTAAGAAATAATAGAACGTTGAAGAGTAATTTTGTTAAAATGAGTAGCATTAGAAGCTGCTATATAGCCTTTAAAGGTTTCTATAAGACATAGTTATAGAAATATATGCAGTTCTTGATCCATAAAATATAAATGGTCTTGAAACTGATAGATATGTTAACCTAAAATGAGCTAAAAATATAAATGATGAAAACAGAATTTGGTTTGATTTTATTTTGATGCTAACATCATTTCCTTTTGGCTTTAAAACCACAGCTACTTTTACTAAAACTTTTCCATAATTGATAAACTGTAAAGCTTGTATTCCTAAAACATCTTTCATTCTTAGAAACTTGAATTTTTCGGACAAAAAAAAGTTTAAAGAATATATTATCAAACCCGATTGATAGCTTCATCTGAATATGATCCGACACCCCCTGTGACAAAGCCCTGCTGGCGCCCATGTTCACTCCTGTGAGCTTGTGGCGTCTAAATTACAATTACATGGCAGCAAAGGCTAGAGCACTCAAGTCGCCCAACTGGCCTTGGGTGGGCTGCTGCTGCTGCCTCTGGCCCAGTTGTTGTGGCTCCTGGGCTGGACATTCGAGCATATGGTCGAGTAATTATCCTGTTGCTCTGCCAACATCTCGGCTTAGCCATCATCCATTGCTGTGCCCTACTTGAGCTCCGCTGCTTATCGGAATGCCCATCAGGCTGGCTGGTCCGAGATGACTTGATTAATTGAAATATTCTGAGCCCAAGTTCGGGGACTCATTGTAATAGCTCATTGGGAGCATATGTTGGGCCCGTCACTTGGGTATTCAATGAGGATAATATCATTGCGAGTATGATATTAAATTATGCGCAGTGTATTAGGGTTTTTACCCTTTCAAATACCTTTTTGGAACTGTTTAAAAACTATAAATAAAATTGAAAATAAGGTAGGCAAGTTAATAGAATATTTTTAATTTGATTTTACATTCATTCAATTTCTTTTGGGCTACTTAAATACATTTTTCATTAAGTTTTCTTTGACTGAAAAAAAAGAGAAAATATTTATGATTGCACTGTTTCTAGAAAAGTTTATCCTAACCAAGTTTTAATAGTGGTTTTGTCTTAAATGCTCCTAAATTTATAAATATCATGTAAGAACTAACGGCCTTCAGTAAGAGTATCTGCTTGTCTTTAGCACCGCCCCTTGGCTGGACAAAAACTTGTTGCCTTAACTTTTAATTAAGCCAAGAGTTTGTGTAATGTATCTGGCCGTGCGTCCTTCTGTGCTTCCAGAGAGTGTGTGCGAAATTAACAAATAAGCGTATAAATTATGCCACAACACGCTGGCAGCTCACACACACACTCTGTCCTGGGAGAGCCCGGAGGCCACCAGGAACAGGGAAATATGAGCGCCAACTGTGGACGTGCGACATTGGCAGCTTTCTCGCCATTTGGCGTCATTGTCATCGATGTGGTAGGAAAGGGGGTCAGGCATCCAGTCTCTGTCCATTGCCAGTAGCCTCCACATCCTGCCAGCCTCGAATTACATTGGCTTTAAAACGCAATGCGTCCTTCTGTGTGTGTTTGGGCCACTGCTAGTGTTGCTGCTGGTCAAACATGACACTTGCCAAGGCCCAGAGGCTCTTCAAACTCCAGGCAGCGACTTCAAGATGACCATTAAGGCATGCAGGTACATATCTTTATCTTAAAGTTTGAGAAAAATTTAATGGTAAATATTAATATTCCATTCTTTAGGCCTTTTGATTGTTGTTTATAATCCCTAAAGTCAGCAATAGGTTGTGTATTTTATATTTTCATATTATATCACAATGATCTCTTATCTCTTTTCCATTTTTAATAATTTCATACACCTTAAAAGCTTTTTATAAGTTTTAAAAAATAAATGTATAATTATAATTGAGATCCATTTTGGTAATTCTAAAAATCTTACAGACTTACAAAACTGCTTTAGCTTTATAATTTAAAAGCATTTCAAAATGTTTTTATGCTAAAACTAACCAGCTCCTTAAAATTCCCTACTTTGCCTCCAGAGGGTATCAAAATTTCTGGCGCCATCACCAGTTCCACACGTTGCGTTTGCGTGATATCGACATCAGAGAGACATTGGACAAATGTCGACAAAGTCGGAAAACCACACATACTCGCACACCTGCTGGTTGTTGCTTAGGGCCAGAATCATTACCACGGGAACCGTCTGTACTGGCCAAAGCTTGGCTGGAAGCGATAAGCCGCATTTGCCGGACACGGAATGGAAATGGGTAACGGCCTGCTTTATTGTTTGTGTTTTTCGATGGACAAAAAGCCGCGGAACTGTCCGCCATCAGTTTGGGCGTAAAGATTTTACGATCTCGGATAAACATGGCTGCGGCTGCAGGTCCAAAAGTAGACATTCCTTAAGCGAAATTTCTAAAGATTCATTCTCTTTACCACACGCACTTCTCCCCCTTCTCGGGTAGTCATAAAATAAAGACAGAAAATTGCAATATACTGACCTTAAAGGGCAGAAATGACTTTGTGAGCAGATGAAAGAACATTTTGAAAGGGACCACAAGCTAATGAAATGCACTTGATTGTCTTAAAATTGCCAGAATATTTGGGAAATTTATGAAAAATGTTGTATCCTTGTAAAAGAGAGATTTGGCTACAAGAAATGATTTATTGCCTGCATATTTAACAAGAAAATTGTGGAAGTAAAAATTAAGCAATTCAGAAGGTAATAAAATAAAGTAAATATATTTTTCTTATGCTAAAAATTCAGAACAATTATACTTGAGAATTTTAATTATTGAAATCTAAAAACTGAATCCAAAGTGTCCTTAAATGCATGTGAAATTATCTCTAGTTATTTAGATTAAATTTTAGCTTCCATGTTTCTTATAAATATTTTTACATAAATAAAAAGTATACATTTGTTGTGGCAGAAGTATTTTCAACTGTCAGACATTGAAAACCTTTCAACTGGTTTTACTACATGCCAATTATTCTCGATTCTCCACCTCGACGTGGGTACTACAGCATTGACTTTGATGCCTCAACGTGTTTCTTTTTCATAATTTACGAGCCGAATGTTTCATTTCATGTTTTATGGGAAATAAATTATGACCCCGCCCAGCACTTTCCCATTGACAACGTCAACGAAGAAGGGAGGCCAGCTAAGCCGGCGATAAGAACTTCTGCCCCACAAAAACCAGCATCACCAAAACCAAAAAAAAAAAAAAACGCAGACACGAAAGATGCCAAAATAATGGAAGAAGAACTGCAAACGGATAGAGGGAAATTTATGTGCGTTTATTGATTGCCGAACGGGAGAAAAAAACAGCAAAGGATGGAAACTTGTCCAGAAACCGAGGCGAATTTATGTAAATTTCCCTTTGGTCCTCAAAGCGACTTTTATGAAGACAAAGTGCAGCTGGGTCTGGCCAGAAGAATACGCAGAAAGAGAAGCCCCTAATCAGAGGGATTCAATTCTGGTGTCCTTTGGTGTCCTTAAAATGTACACTGCACGAAATATATTGTTTTTTTTTTGGATAGAGGCAACAGGTGAAAGTAAATTCATAGATGTGAATATGACTATGATATTTTTTTATCCAAGATTTATTATTTACAAAAAATTATAATTGCACAAATCTCTTCCTTATAGGTTTTTATTATTATTATAATTTTGGTATATAAAAATATACAATTCAATTGAGGTATTCATATATTTTTATTGAAAATATTTAAAGACAATTTTTAAATGATTTCCTGGGCAAAATTTAGTTACTTTTGTAGCCAACTGAATTTTTGTAGATAAAAAATATAAAACGAACTCCAACTTATCGAACTTTTGAATAAGATATGAGTTTCTGCTCAAGGATAACCTATATTTTGGCCAGTGTTTCGATATCACAGCCAACGAGGCCTGAAAAGGCAAAGCCCAGAAAGTGGCCTCTTAAAGTGACCTGGTCAGGAAAAGAACTCGTTCCAGCTGAGGGAGACTAGGCTTAGGCAGTAACTTTAACGCCACATGTGGGCCATCCCGATTGTGTATTGTTCGGGTGTGGGTCATTTATATGCAAAGCATAACCATGGCTCCACAATATGTGGACTCTAATAAGCTGGCGGGCCAAGGACCCCGTCCCACTGGCACGTATCCCATCCCGCATGCACCACTCAGGTAGTCTGGACTATAATTTGGTCTCGTATCGAACTGCTCCAGCAGCAGCAGCAGCTGCTATAAATATAATTTCAATAGAAAAAGTTGCCAATATAAGTGCCAAGTATTGTTCGTGCCGCGCAAGAAGCTCTCGAACTTCCAGCAATTGTAGTAGTTTCCTCCCCCCACGTTCGTTTCGGGGAAATTTCTTGGCTCCTGTAGTTCCTAATGTCGGAGTGTCCTGCTCCTTAAAGTTTGGTTCTTTGTGCTGAAAGCTGAGTTAGTTGTCCAGGGCACTTTCCTTTCAATCACACATAGTTTACACCATACATAAATCGAATTATGGCAGCGAAAACTTTGGTAATAAATGAAAAATGTCTTAGAAAAGTCAGAGGATAATAAACCTGCAACCTGATTAATTGATTCTGAAATTTGTAACTTGAGCTTTTTTAAAATATCAAAATATACGAATTCCTAAGACTATTATTTATTCTCTTATTTTCAAAGCCCGTTTTAATTTCTGTAATCTCAAAAACTAAATAATAAATATCTTATATTAATATAAAATGTATTTGAACTAAAACGGCTCTCCCCACGATTCTAGGGCGTCAGAGAAAATTCATTAAACGAATTCTTAAATTAAATTCCAAAAATAAATTCGTCGGAAGAGATGAATATGTATGTACATAAAACATATGTATTTGTACCTATAGATATAGATAGCAAAGGTCAGCGACAACCAGAATGAACAACTGCGAGACAAAAATACAATTTCGGTGAGATGGGAAATTGGACGTGGACGTCATATTTGTTTTAGCTTTAAGTAAAAGGGTATTTTTACATTATTAATATTATTGTCAAGTTTAAATGTTTAAATTTATATAAAACCCTTTAATGTTTGCAACATAAATAATGAAGAGCCTCGATAATGAGTCTTTGATTTTAAATTTAAAAATGTATTATATAAAAGCTTGACTATGAATAATTTATTAAATATTAAGTGGGAATTAAGCAGACGTCTGGCTTGGGGTTAAGTGCAAATAGTCGACTCACACACTCAAAATTGGCGCACTGATTTGCTTAGCGTTGTCATTTTTTCTTCTAAACGCTGCCTGGCATATGCGGCGTATGCGCAACGCGGATTTACCTCACAATGTCAACAGAGCATTCGTCTGGTATGTATATAGGTACTATATGATGTGTTCGGAGGCGAGGATGCCTGCCAAGTAAATAAAAATTCATGAAAGCAGCGCTTGAATATGTTACACAAATTTCCCCTAAGAGGCTGAGGCCCGGACTAAAAAAATAAGGATGAGCCGTCTCAGGTAGAAAGTTGCCATTGTTTATGGTAATCGGCTAAAGGGGCGAGAAAGTAAAGGAAGGGATCCCCGTAAGCGGCCACTATTCACTTCACTTTTGCCGGAGCATAAAATGTGTCAGGCGAGGTGCTTAAAAAATATGAAGCGTAATTCCAGAGCGGTGGGAAAAGGGACGAGAGTCCCAGGCTCCAACAGGGTTTCGCCCGTAGTGGAGACTGTGTGTCGTCGTCTTGGCTTTAATAAATAAATCGCAGCTGCATCAGTTGGCACATCCTCCTGTCGCCTGTTCACAATGCCCTTGACTGCTTGTGATTTCCTGTGGAACTTCCCAGCGACAGATAACAAAGCAAATAAGGAAACAAGGTGTGTGACTTGGACTTGGGGATACCTGGTATTCCGATTAAGGTGTACGAATATAATAATTAAATTAAATATTTTGATAATATTTTGTATTCAAAATACAAGGAATAATTACAATTACAAGTCAAAGATTACTTTTTTTTTATTAATTTAACAATAAACAATGCCTCTTCGGGCAAACTTTTGCAGTTCTTAAATATAGGGTATTTAAAATGAAGAAAAGTGACGGAATAAAGTGTTGAACGTAAGTAAGTATTTTGTATACAGGTATGAGGAGGGTAAACAGGCTAATGGCCTTGATTGGATGAGATAAATTTATGATTCCCCTGGTTGTGTGTGTAAAAAAAAAATAAATTAAAGCTTGATTAGCTAATTGGTTGCGGATACAGAACTCTTGATTTAAGAAAAATATGGATAAAAAGCTGACTACAGTCTTAGTGGCTGAAGTTTTAGTTTATAACATTAAGCAAATTGTAAATAAAAAATAAATAAATAGATGAATAAAAAGGTTTTTTTCAAGCAAGTTTTATTTGCAGAGAATTTAATTTATTTAAAAATTAAGAAAACGTATAGATATGCATAAAGCATTTCTTTTATTCTTTAATTTAAAGGAAAAGTATATAAATAATATACTTATATATATACCAATATTGGTCATTACTAGGCTCGTACAAGGAACTTGTCTTTAGATAAAAAACCTATTTATTTTAATTTTGAAAAAACTTCAAAAAATAATTAAAAAAGTAAATAGTTTCTTAGTCCTCAATTCGTGTTGATTTTATAAGTTAAACAAGTTCCTTCAACTTTTAATACCTTAATATGATATCCTCACTTTTTTCCAACAGATTTATGAGGCTCACATTACCCAATCCATCAGTTTTTGGTTCATGTAAACCGCTTTCCACTCACTTTGCTGGCAGACATCGCCCGACCCTTGAGACTCTGCAGGAACTCACTCAATAACGGCTCGCCCACTCAGCTCCCTTGGCTGTTGAGTGAGCGCAACACTGCGAATACGTAACATACGGACACCGATGCATATCGCGTATACGCAGCGAGCGAAACCACTCAAGGGCCTCGGGTGAGACCGAAGTCTTATCAGCAGCTAACCTGTTGGTCGGACGCTCCGACGCACGAACTCGGACCGTTCAGTTGCCTGTGATTCTTCGTTGGCGGCGGATGCGAAAATCGGCATATTGACTCGGTGGAAAATCAAGGAGAAGCATTCTCGAACAGAGGGAAAACTGTCTTCGGCGGAAGGCTAAAATATTTTCATTGTGCAGTGAAGAACTGATAGCGAAAGTGTGAGAGTGGAAGCGAGGAGGAGACCAAACAAGTGCCGGAACGTGCTCGAGTGCCTCCATCCTTGCGGTTCTTGGTTTCTCGGTGTCTCGAGCCCCTCCTCCCCGCATTTATACATACACCGCATAAGCGGTGTTGACACGTCGGCGGTCGCCAGTTTTCGGTTTTTATTTATACTCTTGTTTATACTTTTTGCCCGAGAACTTTTCGCCTTTCCGGCAATAATATTAAACGGCCAGAGTGAGAGTTAAAGTTTAACTGGCTGCAAAATAAACTTGAAATTAAATCAATTTGACAAGGCAAGCAGTTGGAGTGAGTGAGTGAGTGGTGAGTCTGGTTGGAACACCAAAATGTATTTGTTAATAAGTTTGACATGTTTTTGGGGGTCCGGCCAAAGTATATCCCCGAGTATATTCATTACGAACCGAACAAATTGAATTCCAGTCAACTTTTCTTTGCGGCCTTTTTCTTTGCCTCGCTCTCCCACAAAGAAAAGTTTTATTCCGCTGCCAAAAAGAGGCTGGGAGCGGCCTGCCAGAGTCCCCAAAAAAGCATTCAACTTTTATTTTGTTTTGCGACAAAACAAATAAGTTAGCTGAAAAAGAAAAAAAAAAAAAATTAAATGCGAGAATGTTAAAAGGAACCGAGAAGAAAAAGAGTGTACGGGGAAAAAGAGATAACATTAGGGAAAACCCAATTGCATTTAAAAGAAAACGAAAGCCGTATGGAGGGAGGCACGTACTCTGCTTACTTTTTATGTCCAAATCAAATGGCTTGGCCGTGACTGTTCCTTAATTAAAAATGCAAATTTCCCTTTAATTTTAATGGGGCCCTCGAAGCAAGCGTCTGAAGATGCTCCGAACACAACTCTAGATTGATTCTAATTGATCCCCTCTGACACGGCTGCCAGTCATCCAGTCATCCGTCAATTGTTGATTCGATAAACAAATGCATTGATTGCTCTTGCTTTTGTCCGCCAGGGCGAATGCTAATGACTGTGCTGTTCAGGTGGGAATTGGTCAAGTTTACCCGGCGTATACGTAATGTTAATCATTATTGCCTGGGGAACCAGGCTGCATAAGTGATAAGCGTGTGGGGAAACTCGTTCACAGATGATTGATGGCTTGCTCCGCATACGCTTCTCATGAACACGTATTAATGTGATTTTGATTTGCCATTGAACTCGTTGGAAAACTTGAGTAATTAATAATCTAGAATCAAAACTCATCAAACTCATTTCGCTCAATCGCAAAATCTTTAGCCACTCGAGTCATGAACGTGGCCAAGATACCAATAGCCTGGGGGAATGCACAGTGCTTCGAGGGGATAGCCGGGATATGAAATGGCAAGAAAGAAGGAGGAAAATTCAGCTGCGAAAGGAAAACGCATTTCAATTTGCATATCAGACCGCGTCAGCTCTCGCAGATAGCCAGTGAAATGGGTCTTTGAGGCAATTTCAGGTTGCCGAAATTCCGCAATTGAGGCGAAAATTGCCAAGATGGGTGGTCTGGATGTCTTCAGTCGATTAAGATAGTTTCCCCCATTCCTCGGTGGTCGTCCAACCTCGGCTCTTGCCTCCTCTCCATTTGCATTTAAATCAACTTTGTGGCACTTTTCGAACGGCAAATATTTATTTTTTACTTCTGTTTTTAAACCCAAGGATGGGGGATATAAGACTTAGAATTCAAGGAACTAAGTGTTTGTATAAAGTTGAGGCTGGAAAATAATATTAAAATAGCAGACTTTATGACAAACTTTTTAAACTTACCCATTTGGCATTTATTTTGAATAACCATTTATTCGCTGGAAAATATTTACATATTTTCAGTAAAAAGTCAAAGACAAATATTGACTTTGAGTCAGCGAAAGCAGAAAATTCAACTGAACATGGCTCATGTCCTCCAGATAAATTTTCAGAACTGTAATAAAATATTTGCATTGCGGCATGAAAAGCGAACCTTTAAAATTGTTCAATGAAAGTCACTATGGTTTTTTAAATTCTTAAATAATATTCTACTTACTTAAAATATATTAAGCAAAAAGGATTCTAAGTACTTCTTTCTATATACTAACAAATATATCAAGCCTAAGCCTCTTTGCATACTCACTTGATGTTTTCCTTACATCTTTTTTTACGAGTTTTTTAACACCGCTTTCCTTTTTATTGGTTACTAAGTTTTGCATGAATTATGCACAAGTCTGGGTATATTTATTCTGGTACAAGTATATGTGTGGGTATATACCTTCGTGTGTTTATGAGTGAAATGCCTTGATAAGGAATGCGTAAGGGCAGCGAGAACGACCAGCTGCTTGAATTTATTTGATTTCTCACAGTCGCAAGTCACAGGTGACATTTTTACGGCCAATCTGAGCGATGGAGGCCCCGGAGTCCGGACTCGAGGACTCCTCGATGCTGAATGCCAGAATGCCCGGGCAGAGAGCCTGGGGAACAGGGGAGCTCAGGCCACGACACGACCATAAAACGATTGCCATTCTCAAGGACAGCAGCAGCCGTTGCCAATGGCATTGCCGTAGCAGTTGCCTTTGACTTGGTCTTAGGTCCAAGATCCCTCTGCCGCAATGTAATCTGGGCCCAAAGGTTTGGGGCGTGGGGAGTGGGCAAAGGGAGAAGGGGCTGCCTCCTATTGACAGTCAGTCAGACATTTGTGGCTAGGATTTTCAAATTTCTCCAGAGACCAGCAGCAGGGAGGCAGGGCTCTGGCTCCACTCCATGTTGGCTTTCAATTTACCTTCATGTCTGGTTATGATTTCGGTCCGTGCAGTTGCTCACTTAACTTTAGTCAATAATTCAGGGCCCACTGGGAAGCAGGCAGAGCCACACGACGCCGGGCGGAGGGCCTCCTAATGCAGGCCAAAAAATTAATTGCTTTTCAATTAAACGACGGACGGAATAGGGAAAAATCACTTCGCCGAAGCTTGGTGAACCCAGAAACCGCACTTGGGGGCCTGGGGATTTGGATTGAAGTGAAGACCATTACTGGCTATAGAACAGGGCCTATACCCTGCGGCCAACAGAGTAATTAATTCTCTATTCGCAGTGGAGTTCTCTGATTCTCTGACTTATCAAAAGTTTAAAGGTTTAAGTAAAGATGTGACACATTTTAAAGCTAAGCTAAAAGCTGCTCTAGAAGAAGGGAGTCCCGAGAATCCTTTTAGTGCTTCACAAAGTGAATTTTTTATTTCTCAAGTTAAAGTTAATAGAGTGTAAAGTTTTCTTCATATACTTTTTGCTAAATAATTCATGAAAACCCCCTCATTTAAATACAAATGTACAAGAGCTACAAATTCCATTGCAAAGTTGCGAGAGAACTTTTCGCCTTGTCATTTCCCCGAAACATAACCTATTTAGAATAATCTATGCGAGGGCAAAGTTTTTCTCGAAAAAGCATTGTGTGCTGCCAGAGTTCGCTGGAAGAGTATTTATCGATTCATTATCATATCGCTATCAACTGGCCAGGGTCTCCACCATCGCCACCGCCGCTGTCATCGTCGTCATCGTCATCGTCGTCATCATCATCCTCGGCAACGGAACACGAAACCATCCCCATTCCCATCCGGACCCCAACTCCTGGACTGCAACCCCATATCGGGTCGACCAGACCGCGGCCGCACCGCGGTTCAAATATCATTAAAATGCAAAAATTGACGAGCTACGTGGAGGAGCCGCGAAGGATGGGCGGCGGTCTTTGCTTTAGTGGCCGCAAGCCCCGGATAGAGATAGCCGGATAATAAGTGGGCGGAGTCCGGGGACGCCCCGACTCTGGTTTAGCTGAGAGCCCGGCCATGAAGTGAACATTTAATTAATTTCGTTTGTTGTCTTGGTACGTTGATTAAAACGCCATTTACAACATTTTGCCTGCATTTAAGTCAGCGCTAAGTGAGTTGCTTATTAATTTGCATAGACCGGGCCAAGTACTGCCCTGCCCGTGTGTTCGTTCTTAATATATATATATCTTAATATATATATATCGATTTCTAAATGAACATATTGCAGACATTAATCTGCATAATGATAAATGGAAATCGAGACGGAACGGCGAATAATCCGGTCGAAGGTCAGCAGCTGGGAGGAAACGAGGATAACTTAATCGCCGTAAAACATCTGCCACCGAAAAGGTCAAGTCTCAATTTGTATGAGTTGTTTCTCTTTTAAGATTATGTACGGCTTAGCTCTCAGATTAATGTTACAACTTTTTGTGAGAATTTTTATGGTGGTGTCAGTTCATGTGGCAGGAGTAAGCATACCTAAGCTGGATTAAAATGGCATTTTCTTAATGTGAGTACGATTTTGACCCAAATATTGACTAATGAATTAATTTATTTCAAAGAAATTCGTGTCAATATTGTCAAGTAAAGCCTTATGAAAGCTCAAAGACACAAATTTAATTAACTCAATGAGAAAGTTAGGTAATATAGAAACTAAAGAGTTAAATACTGAGTTTATGAAAACTATGTTTCTCTTTAAAACATTAAACTTTAGCAGACTGAATTAAATTTACAGCTAAAAATATATATTTAAAATGTTCAATAAATTTATTTGCTCCATAAATATTTTGAATTAATTTTAAAGATACAAATATATATTTAACATGGTCAATAATTTTATTCATCCCCTGTTACCTTATGTTTTTTCCTTATAAATATTTTTAATAAATAATTTTCATAAATATAAACATTCTTTCTTTCTTGTTTGGCCTCTCAGGACATAAAGTTGGCCAAGTTCTTGTGTTCTCCCTGGTCGCCATAAAAGATTTACGTCTCCACGCTTCGGTATCATTTATAATGTAGATGATTTCCGCGTTTCTCCCTCTCTTCTCGACTTTCATGGCTTCAAGACTTTAGAGATTGCCCAATTTGGTTAACAAGGATACCCCGAATTCCAAGGCAATTTTCCGGTGGCAAGGCTTCGTCCTGTTAAAGCGCATATTCTCGGTGACCAATGGTTTTGGGTCCACGGGTTTCGAGAGCGATGCCTGCCAAATGGCCGGGTTTTTCCTCATTATGACTGACGACAGATGAAGACGTCTTCACAGTGCAGTGCCTTCTGATAAGGACAGTTGTGATAAAGACAAAGGCGAAAAGGGATTGCTTTATCGCGGGCAGGACAACAAACCCGTGGAGCGTAGACCGTGGAGCGGTACTTGTCCGGCTGAGATTGCTCTTCTAGAGCTGAATTTATGAAGCCATTGTCTCCTGCTTAACCGCAAACGACTTGCAGGGGAAGCTGCACTAAATGGTCAATTAATTATGGTCACTGCCCCTTGAACCAGCCGAGCACACATGCCCGCCAAGTGCAATGGGGATGGTAATTGTAAGCATAAAGCCAACTGAAATAAATCAACAAAAATTGAGATTATATTATTTTAAAATTAATAATATAAATTTATATTAGAATTTATAGAAACTCTTGACTTTCCAAAGCCAAATTACTGAGAAAAAAATATATTGAGGCATATTTAAAATACTTAAAATACTCTTCAAATTTTAGTTTCAAAAATATTTTAACAGTAAAACCTAGCTTTTCTTTTTAATTTGTAATCTAGCTATATCGATTTTTTCCTTCCATCTCTAGAGTGCACTCTTAAAGCACCCCGTGGGGTCTGCAATAGAAAGCAGATACGCCGACTTGAGCCCAAGACAAAGGGAGAACGGGAGCTCCTCCACGTATAGTCGCAATAAAATTCATTGATTTTCATTCGGTTTGAATATTGGTTGGGCTCTGCCATATGTGTGCGGGCCGACGACGATGTCACCGCCGCCGTCGCCGCGTGTTATGCAAGGACATTTGTACACACAGAGGATGGGGCACAGGATACAGGACACGGGCCGGGACCAAGGTTGTGCAAACAAATGGCGTCAAAAGACAAGGGAAATTGGTTTTGTTATTGTTGCTGTGGCGGCAGCCTGAAAAAGGTTAAACGCCTAAACAAGTGAGCAATGCCAAACAAGGAAAAGGCACAAAATGAGCCATACAAACAGCGATAAAGGAATTTGGCCAAAAAGGGTTAACGCTGCGGTAAGGTGCAGGCTGGGGTGGTGCCGACTTTGAAATATTCTGATTATCCTTGAAGTGATGGAATATGAAGGTCTATCAGGGAACTCTATTCAGTTAACCCCACAAAAAGATTTGAACAAGAGATTTTTATGAACACAAAAAGAAACCTTACTCGTGTGGGTTTTTAAAAAGTAGCTTTAATCTTATCAAGGGATAAGGATGGTTTCGAAAAAATCCCACTAATATTTGGAATAATTAGTTTATATAATTTACCCTCTTTTCATCCATCTTTCTCTGCGACTTTTCGGTTATTTAAAAGTGTTTTAGACAAAACCAATCTGGCCAAAAATCTTGGTCTAATTTACAACTTGCTCATTTCAACGCCCACAACCAAATAAACACATTTCAGGCTGCCGGAGATAATCTGAAAATGCGAACAGCCTTTATGGACTCGAGCGGCGAATGGTAAATGAAATTATTGTCCTTGCATATGCAAAATGAGAATTGTGAGTAAACAAGCCGAGGAAGGAAAAGGCTGGCAGGACAGCCAGACGACAGGGGGGCAAACAGACTGACAGAGAGACAGACAGCGGCGGGAGAGGGGCTAGTGTCCTCGTTAGGCACACCTCCTGTCACTGTCCCTAGTCCTGTAAACTAAGACTGCGGCTGAGCTCGGCCCGCCCTCCGGCGAAAACGCCCCATATGTCGCTCACTCGAAAGTTCAACGCTGCTGCCCTGTGGCCTTGGCATTTGCATTTTTATTTCAGCTTCGGCTTGCGTTTCGGTTATTACTACTGGGATGGGGTTGTGGAGTGGGAGTGGCAGTGGCAGTGTCAGTGGGCGGAGTGCCAGCTCATGACAACTGCGACTGCACATAATTTGCAAAAAGTTCCAGCCGTTTCAGCAGGCACTCTCCTGCGAAAATGCTTATGGAAAATGATGATTAAACATTCAGCCCACGCCCCGAACAGGGAGATGGCCAGAAAATTTCAAGGCGTTGTCCTGTTTTAGTGGGACTGGTCCGGTTAACCTTATCTTGAGGTTGCAGACAAAACAGGAAAACTGCTTCGTTAGTTCTCCGGAATCCGGACCCTTGTTTTTTTTTTTTTTGGCTGCTACAAGTCAGATACTTTTTGGCAAAGGAAGGAAAACTGGCGGGGATGGGCTACCAGAAAGGGTATATAATAAAGGGATAAATCACAACATTTTCTTAAAGTTATATATATATTTATACCCTTGCAGGGTATTATAATTTCAGTCAGAAGTTTGCAACGCAG
>JAEIII010039194.1:0-28236 GCA_018905755.1 Drosophila ohnishii | reverse complement strand
TATATCGTCGGTCTTATAAAGCAAAAATATATTTTTAACAAATATTCAAAAACATAGACTTTAAGCGGAAATACTTTTACTCTTCGGCTCCTTGGCTATCAGGTCCTTGAGTATGTCCTTCTTGGCCTCAAAGTAATCGCGGAACCAAAGAATATGATCCTTTTTCTCCTGGGCCGTCACATAGGGATTCTTTGACAGACCCACACAAACCAGCTCCATGAAGTGGCGAATGGGCCCCTGGTTGGGACACCATCCCTCCAGATGCTGTTCGAGGAAAATGTGTTCCGAGAAGTCCACGTTCACGTCCTCGTTCGCCCAGTCCTGCTCGTTGTCGATGGGAAAGCGCCAGACCTTGCCTTGGTCCGTCCACAGAACCATCTGCTCGAAGTAGTTGGCCGGCGGATGAGCAGCTTGCAGACTTAGTTCCCGCTGATTTAGGTGCGACCAGGTGGCCAGAATGTCGTTGGAGATGGGCAGCTGTTGGGCGTCCTCCTTGAAGATTCCGAGAGGCTCGCCGCCATACAAATTGACGCTGCCCGTAAAAGATTCAGCCTCGCGCTTAATGTGCCTCTGCGGGCGCTGCTGTTGGTGGCGATCCCGCGACTGCGACGTTGCCCGGGAGGCCAACGAACGGCGAACGTACTCGCCGCGAGTCTGCTCTAGCTGCTGCGGCTGCTGGCGACGATCGATCTTCATCCCCACAATCAGCTCGCTGCCAGGGGGAAATCAGAAATATATTATATAGCAATTTTTTTGCTTTAAAATAATGTTCACCTTAGGTTGAGATCTTTTTCGCCTGCTGGAGCTACTCCAGCATTTGCCGACTGATCTTCTCCCGACGTTGCTGGGGCAGATTCGCTGCCGTGTCCCAGAAGCTTAGCCAGCAGCTCCGACTCGGTCTGCTTCTTGTCGCTCTCACTGGTGCCCAGCATGCTGGCAATATTCTTTGCTGCGGTGAGGACATTCTTGGACGCTGCCTCCTGTTTCTGGGCCTCCCTCCGCCGGCGAGTGGCATCGCCAGGACGTGGAAAGTCCGCTGGAGAGAGCTGATCTGTGGCCTGCATAGTGCCCAGCAGGCGGTTCAAACGCTGGGCTGCTGTCTCCGCAGGCTTATCCTTCTTCTTGGCCGGCTTCTCGTCGTCCGAGGAGGAGTAGCCATCGTCGTTTTTGGACTGTGAGGAGTAGCTGGCCAATCCCACGTTTTTGTAGGCAGCCGGCAGCAGGGAACTGGTAGTGAAAAAGGAGATTGTTAATTAATTACTTGAGATTTATTTGTGCAGAGTTATAGCCTACCGAAAGCTCAACCTCGGGGCGCTGCGTAGAGCCAACATTCTAGACAATTTCTTTGATAAATTTGACTAGAAATAAAAACTAAAAAATCGCTCGCGTAACAACAATCCGGCGGAGGTGTCAACCTGGCTAGTTTCTAGCTAAAACTGCATAATTGACCGTGTTAATTATTAATAGTATATTAACATATATCAATTTTGTTTAATAAAAAATATTAAACATATAAATTAAAAATCAATCATTTTAATATTTTTTGTTCATACATCTTGGAGCACTTCTTGTTGGACCTAATTTATAATGGATGCATGTTTTTATACGATTATTAACCATTCATTTGACTTTCATATTCTTCTAGATTATATTATACATATATCCTCGAGATATTTTTCCATTTATTTTGCAGTTTTCTATCTAATTTTATTCTAAATTATTTTTGTTTTTATATATAATTTAACAATATGTTGAAAAGTGCCACATTTGGAGTCTGTTATCAGTGTTATCAGGGATTGGTTTTTTAATAAGCCAAATGTAATTTTTTAGTTTAACTTAAAAATAAAAACAAATGTCATCAGTGTTATTTCAACACTAATTGTACAGGCATCGATGTTGGAAAGTATTATCGATGTATCGCCAAAAACACTGAAAATACCGAAAGTGACATCTCTTTATAGCTCCATCACGCACGCATCGTCGTCCATTTTTCCCAAGAATCCCAAAGCGAGACGAAAATTTGTAAATTATCAGCAGAACACCTACAGACAGTGCATTTCAGTGGCCTTTGAAATACTGCTCAAAACAACAAGCAAGCAATACTACTACTTAATAATATAAGACTAAACTTTGAAGAGTCCATTAAAGTTGGGACCCTAATGTGCGAGCGTATGTGCCAGCGGAGTAGTGGCACAATAAAAAGTAAATAAAGCGCGTGTGAAGTGGTGCAGAAAGTGAACGCAAGATATAACGGAAATAGCCATCGCAGCGCCCAAAAGCCAATTAACGTAAGTGCAATGGTGTGAAAAGTGCCCAGCTCTTCAGGGAGCTGTGCTGATAATGATATGCGTTTCGACCATTTTTAAAATTTCACGAAATCAACATTCCAACTCACAACTGTGTGCGTGAGTGCGCGAGAGCGAGACGACCAGTGTGATCGCATTGGCTTGCTGCTGCTGCTGTCATTTTGGTTTCTTTAAACTAATCTCTGGCATGGTATTTGTCACGTAAAACCCCAAAACGTATTAAATATTGTTAAACCAAGAAAATAAGGTGAAAATTACTTCGGAAGAGCGCACATGCACTTAAACACACACACGTGTTGCGGACGATTTCGGTCAATCGAACTCTCGGGTGTGCTCTCATATGAGTGTGATTGTGTGTGTATGAAAAACAGCTGGTACAGCTGCCGCTGCAACGAAGAAGCAGTGGAAAGGAGAGTGGGGGCAAGAGAATGGGAAACGAAGAACACGCACATTATCCTGCGTAGTTTCCACGGTGGTTGTTCGTGTTCTGGCATTGGATTACAGTTTACACTCCTCATTCTTTACTGCCACACCGCTGCGCCCTTGTCTGCATTGCTATGCATTTGCCTTTGTCGTGGTGGTTTTTATGGTCCGCCGTCCTTTAATTGCGCTGCGCCACATACATCGTTTCTTCGCTTCTTCGGTTCTTCGTTTTCTTCTCCTTTAGGGACTCTGAATCGGAATCGCCCTTTTCCTGCGGCGACAGCGGCCCAGCTGCTTGCAGGACAGCGGTGCAGTCGGTTTCTGGCCGGAAAAAAGCTGGCAGTGAAAAAGTTAGGGTCAGAAAAAGTAGCTAAATCCATTAGCATGATTTATGACCGCTGAGCCAAGTACAGTAGGGCTTTCAGTTCAGCGAAAACTCGAAATAATTAGGGAGAATTGGAAGGTTGCAGGAAAAAAAAAATTTAAAACTTAAATTTAAAACTCTTATAATAGAATAGTTTTTCCATTATAAGAGTTTATATGATTAGTTGTCTTTTATCGTAAAATCTTGGCGAATCTGAAAATCGGAATACACCTGTTAATTTTGTTTGCTTCTCTTTTGCCATTTCTCTTTTGCTGTGAATACCACGGTTGTCAGCGTCATTACTGCCATTAAGTTAAGCGATCTTGGCACCTTAAAGCACACATTTTATTGGGTTTTTAGTTTTTTAATTTTTTCTTAGAAAAGCTATCGCTTGGCAATATTAATCTCCTCTTAATAGCTTTTTTTCTGGTTAAGCGTTGATTTATTCGGTTATTTATAAAAAATTTGAATAACTTATAAGAGATATTTCCACTTTCGAATATTTTTTATCTCTAAAAATAGTTTATGATGGGGTCAGTCCGTATAGTTTTTGATCTCTAAAAATATTTTGATATGGGACTAGTTCCTAATATTATAATCTCTATAAATGACTTATAATATACTTGTACAGCACGATATCTTCTTTGATTTATTCCCTTTATTTTTAGCATTGAAGCATTATTTCTCACCCGCTTGGGTTTAATTCAAAAACCATGGCCCAGAAATGATAAGATAAGGAAACGTTTAATTTGACAGCTAAATTTAGCTGAAAAAGGTTAAATGGCCAGCACTGCCAGCAGGCCATAAATCGCTGCACCATTTTCTTTTATTGTATTTTCTTTTGCCTGCCTGTGCGTGCGTGTATGTGTGCGTCAAGTGAATCCTGTTTTTCCTTGAAACCAGTTTCAGGTCTTTCATCTCCCAGCAAGGTGTTCACTTCACCCATTCATTGTTTGCTTCCCCGTTACAGACAACGTCTCAGCTTCCAGTGCATCCCGAGTCCGACATAGAATTCGAGGCAACAATCAGCAACTGACCACTATCGATCTAGCTATAATTCCACTAGGACCGCTTCGCGGAGAACCACAATCATAGCGATGGCCTGTGCAACTTTGAAACGCGCCCTCGACTGGGAGTCGATGAACCAGCGCCCACCGAAGCGCCGTCGCTGCAATCCGTTCGGCCAGGCCGGGAACAGCGCCAGTCCCGCATCGCCGTCCCGCGACCGCGATGGTCCCAGCACCTCAGCCGGGCTGCCGCACACGCCGAGCAACAGATTCGCCAAGGACACCACCGAGCCGAGTCCATTCAGCGAGGCATCGCTGGCCAAGATGTCGCCGGGTAAGCTATAACATAGTGAGTTAATGCAGCGACTTACATTTTTTATTTTTTCCAGACAAAATGGCCGAGAACTTGTGCAACGAGATCAAGAGACTGCACAAGCGCAAACAGCTGCCGATCACAGCAGCCGCCTTGGAGCGCATGCAGGATTCGGAGTCGAGCGGATCCGAGATGGGCCCGGAGAGCCCGCGTCGCCCGGACAGCCCACCGAACCTGATGCGCCACGGTGAAAAGGCACTGTTTACGTTCAAACAGGTGCAGCTCATCTGCGAGAGCATGATCAAGGAGCGCGAGAATCAGCTGCGAGAGCGCTACGAGTCTGTGCTGACTGCCAAGCTGGCCGAGCAGTACGATGCCTTCGTCAAGTTCACATACGATCAGATACAGCGCCGCTACGAGGCAGCGCCTAGCTGTGAGTTTCCTCACCTCACCATGCCTAAGTCTTTACTAAAATTTCTTTATTTTCTTTTTCAGACCTGTCGTAAGGCTGTGTGAGGAGCTCTTGAGCCTCACTAAACAGAAATTAATAATTGCACTACGATCTTATGTGACGGTAGATCTACCGCAACAGCAACAACAGCCCTCATTTAAACTAAAAAGAAAAGAAACAAAAACAAATAAGGAAACTAAAAACAAACAAAAACTACAAAAAAAGAAAAAAACAAAAAAAACTACAGCATACGACATTGTGTTTAATATATATTTTGAAATACATGCAAAGGAAGCAGTTATAGTTTACGCCTAGAATTACATACATTATATATTGTATCGGTTAGCAGCAGCGAAAAAGATGAATAATTAAACCGCAAGCAGCATCAAAAGAGAACAGAAGAAGAAAACCAACCAATAATCTTGTTAAATTTATGTTTTTCACATAACGAAAATTCTAAATAAAAATGACAAATATCTTAAAAGAAAGAACTACATATATGCACACAGATACATATAATAATAATGCGATGAAGGTGCATCCGTAGCGAGAACGATTCAATGAAACCTCAAACGTTAGCTTCGTACATAACACAAAAGCCGAATCGGTAACAATATGTTAGGTACATGTAGCAAATAAGGCATCAAACTACATAAAAAAATATTGTTTTTTTGAAATAGTATAGCCTGCGAGAGGAATATACACAAAGAGAACAACTCACTACTCATGAAGTACACACTTTTCATAGTTTATTTTTGCATCGTAAATTAGTTGTACCGATGATCCTTTGACTTGTCTCTTCTCTCGATTATATCGTTTGTTAATTGTTTCTTCCTTTGATGTGAATTATCGCAAAGTAATGTAAACACAAAAAAAAAAATTGCTTTACGAAATACGGGAAAAAATGCGTTATTCTTTAAGTCAAATTAAACGCTTTCATAAATACATATTATATACGCTTGAAACGGAAGAGACGGTTCATGTTCATTAAATATTTTTTTCACACCTTGAGAAATATATACAAGTATATGAGGATGACATATAAATGATATATATATATATATATATTTTTCAAATTACCGCAATCATACATACTTTACATTAGTAATTTAAACTTAAAATTAGTAAAGAAATGCCATTTTTATATTAAAAAAGAGAAGAAAACCAACAAAATAAAATGATGAATTGTAGAAGCCGCCGCCCGCTGGTCTTTTCATTTTTAAAGGTGTTAAACCCTCCTTTATTCTCCACACAAACATGGCAACGGGTTTTATAGTATGTTTAGTTATTTTCTTGTTTAAATTCAGGGTCTTAGTTGTACGCCTATGGATATCTTAGGTTGAGATTTTATTTTTTTAATTTTGGGGGCTTTTTAATTAGAAAGCTAGAGAGCATTCTAAATCTGCCTGCCTGTTTACAAACTTGCGGCTCTATGAATTCTATTTACAGAGTTTTGCGAGCAAATTACTTGCATATAGCCCGTTACCCATCTTATTCTTTACAAGATCTTTATATTAGCCGATAGTATATGCCTCTGTTTTATGAAACAAGAACAAAAAACTAGTTTACTTTTATGCCAAACTCAATTAATATTATAGACTAATCGTTGGAAGACCTTAAACTAAAAGCCTCAATAACTTAAAATTACAAAACGTTCAACATCAGTTGCAATTTAAATATACATACATACATAGGTGTGTATGCATATACTTTTAAGCAAAGTCCCTTATAATAACAAGATTATTAGCGCCATATGATTATGTTGCACTCGTGCTGGCGGAAACCCACTATCTCACGCTTTCATTTTATCTCTTTGAAAAATAAGGTTGATGAGTTGTTTATGATAAAAAGACCGAAATTAAATAGGCTCTGTCTCGCACTCTCCTCCTTTTCTCAAAAATGCAATCGTGGTGAGCGTTTTTGTTCTAAGCTTTTGAATGACTTAGGAAAAATATATTACAGTGAAAGAAACGTTAAATTGGTTAAAGAAATTACAATTATCGCGTGATTGTTTGTTTTACAGCAGAAAAACATTGGAATTTTTTGAAAAACAGTAAATTAAGCATTTTAGTTGAAAAAAACAACTAAAAATTACGAACTATTTTTTTTATTTAGTTAGGAGAAAATTAATTTTTCAAGTGAAAAATATAAAAAAAAACTAAGCAATTAACAATTTTGAATTATTTACTGCGACAGCTTAGAAGATGCTTATGTTAATTTCATCAGTAATTTGTGATGAATTACTAGTAACATATACTACAGGGTAGCAACAACCGACACACATATTCTCAAGCATTCTAGATCTGTATGTACACATGCGCACTTTTTAGATCCGCGTATATTACTTATAGATTGGGTTCCATTTAGATTTTTGTACGATATAAACTTTATACTAGAGGCACAAATTGATATTACAAATTGCTTGGTTATGGCAACTCAAATATATGGGCATTATGAATCTTGTTAGCATAAGATCTTTGTTGCCACTGTAGCCTCTCCCACACATACAGGCGTTGGAAATATTCATTTTTATTTATTGATTCTTGTGCGTTCAACAAAACTTTCCAAACTTATCACTAATTAACTAAAAATACAGTTGTTTCACATGCTTACAATTACATAATAATAATGCATTAGAAGTCTTCTTCAATTAATAAATACATTTAGTTCAAAGCCGAATTGAACGGAATGAGGAGGGTTTCAAAAACATCTTCATCATCGTTTACCAGCCGATATGGAGAGTCTCCCGGCAAAGAGAACTAAGGGAAAGGCTCTGGCGACGTTCTAGAAGGGGGGAATGACCCGGAAGGCACTACGAATGGTAGAATGCATACAGTAATACAATGGAGGAGCAGGATTAGGATTCGGAGGACGTGCTGTAACAGTAGGGAGGGGAGTGGGGAAGGCGGAAATAGGGGAAATTTCGAAATAAAAATATCAGTCGGTGTTGTGGTTGATTTCAGCATATTGTTGCTTTTCGAAGAACGGAATAAGCGGGTTTGGAAGAGCCAACGGCTGGGGAAATCAGAGCACCTTCTTCTGCTTTAGCGGCGTATCCTTGGAGAGCGATTGCGAGGTAGCGTCGGTGGAAGGGGCGGCGAATGTCGTCCTGGAGAATGGATCCACGCTGATGTCCCTGAAGGCCTTCCTTTGCGCCTGACTCTTTGGCGACGCCGGCGCTGTTGTGGTCGTGACAGTTGCTGCCACATTGTTAAGGCCACCAGACGCCGATGGAGCCGGACTAAAGAAGGTTGTTGTGTTGTGCACACATTCACTAGAATCCGAGCCAAAGATCTGAATCGATGACTTGGAGGACAAGGGAGAATGAGCATCTACCCAGATGCGTTTTATAGTTATGACAACTTGGTCCTTGACCCAGAATATCTGATCTATGATGCCATCGATAAGTGAGCCGGGCGTATCATATTCGTTGGGCACCATCCCATCGACGCTGCTCTCAAAGTAGCTGAACATGGGAAACCAAATGCGCGTCCGCTTCGAGTCGCTTTGCATGAGAGCCTAAGGAGGTGGATGAGAACTTCGTTAGGTGGCATCCTCGCAACCCCAGAATCTTTAGAGTACTCACCCGATTATTGGCCAAAGTATGGTAATAGAGAAACAGCCTCGAAGTGATGTAAAAGGCCACAAACACATCGATGGAGTAGTGCTCGTGGGCGGCCAGGATGAAAAAGATGCCAAACATGTTGAGCAGCCAGGTGAGCGTGTGCAGGAAGTACAAATTCCGCGGGGTGTCTGCAGGGACCAAGATAGAAGTTACTTAACTGAAAGCAAAATAAATCCCCCTTAATGTACTCACACTCTGTGATAAAAAAGTTGAGCAGGGTGAGTGCCACCGTGTGACCGCTGAACATGTAATCGCCACAGGTGCGCACTCCCTGTATGGACATGCCCAGGCCGCTCCAGATGCGATAGGCGCGCGTCATCCGGATGATCAAGGCGCCCACCATGTCCACATTGGGATCATCGACGGCAAAGTCCTTCTGGCTGCACTGCAAATGCGTTCCCGGCACACTCAGCGAGGTGATCAGCATGGTGACGCAGCGCAGCAGGAAAACCGTGCCAGCCAGGGCGAAGAAGCGTCGCAGTAGCACCATGCGGTACTTGTGGAAGATCAGAACTACAACCCAAACGGTGAATAGCAGAGTTCCGGTGATTTCGCACATGTTGAACGCCCACGGGATGTGAGGTACGTTGTCCAGGAAGATATCGGGCAGCGGGGGATAACGCTTCATGTCCGGCACTCGCTCGTGCACGATCACCATGACGAATGACGTTATCCAGGTAACCACGAACGAGTAGGCTGCAATAAGTCCAAAATATCAGTTACTATGTGGATATGGAAACTGTAGCTAACTCTATTAATGGGACGATGGAAAAATGAGCTCTAAAAGGTTGTATTGTAAATGTAATTATTTTTTAATAATTTTAGAATTGTAAGGATTTTTTGAAAAATAAATTTTAAGTTTAAATTATGTGTTCATTTTAAACACTTATCTAATTCTGCTTGCCTTAAAAAAAAAAAAAAAATGGAATTCAAAAAATTTCCTATTCGTATTAAAAAAGAAAATTTATTATAAATAAATAAATAATAATACAAAAATTTTGTATTCAATTTTAAACGCAATAGAAATAACATTTGGACTGCCTTAGAAAGGAATTATCTCTTCGCGGGTTCCTTTATCTGTCCAAATTTGACTTATCTATTGAAATGGCCATGAAAAATGAAACCAAAACAAACACAGCCTGTAATGATAAACGCATTATCAAAAATAATGGCCTGATAGGGAATTATCCTAGATAACATAGTAAGTGCCAACTTGTGTTAATTTGAATATTCGAAATGATCTTTTTTGAGGGGAAATCCGGTTACTAGGTTTGGAAATAAGGTTACTGGGATATTACTTATGTAGCAAATGTTTTAATGTTTATTTATTCAAGAACTAAATATTAGGCGAGCATCAAAACACTCTTTGAAATTATATGAATTGATACTTGATAACTAGAAGCTTTAACAAGGCAATTGATTGTCAACTGTGTTTATGTTTTCGTTGTCACTAAACTGTTGCGGACTTTTCCCCGTAAAGTAAGCCAGCCGATTGAAGGGTAGCCTATAAACAAATCGGAATTTGAAATTTAATGCACGCAAAGTTACACAAACCCCGTGCACATGGCTAAAAACAATATATGTAAGCCAGAACGAGAGGTGTGATCCCCAAGTGAGTACATAAATAAATGCGAGCGGTGTCTCCACACATAGCCTCCAAAATGCTCAAAATAAATAACAGTAACGCGTCACAAAAGCCTAGAAACTATAATTATAGTTAGAGTGACGTATTAGGAGTAATGTATTTTGTCATTAGATTATTTTTGCTGGTAAGTGTGCTCTGTTTCCGAAGGGAAGCCCTTTATTTCTGGGAAAGTAAGGGGCTGGTAGCCCAATTACTATTCCGTGGAAAGTTTAGCAACTAATTTTATAACTAAAGTGACGCATTTAGTTAGCCATTTATAGCGAGTGTGACATTGAACTCTGACAGAAGCCTGTTTCAATGAGATTACCGTATCGAAAGAGTATGGGTGGGGAAAAGATTAAATTATTCTTTTTAGAACTTAAATATTTTTACTGAAAATTTTAAAAAATTCTGGGAAAGGCGTATCTGCTTGCCACATATTTTAGTTAAAATCTTGGAATTTCTCAATATATTTTGTGATGTACTAACATCTTTTTAAAAGCTATAATTAAGTAATTTTCTAAACAGAAATGAGCTTATTTCTATAGCTATATGCAGTGCCAAACTATTTCTCAGTAATCACATAAAATGCTTATAGGAAATACTTGTTCTGAATTGCTATATATAACACGAAGTGACGTAGGCAATCATAAATAGTTCAAGTACTTTATGCGACAATGAACTACGAGGGGGTAGCCTCTTATCAAATGGGAAGTGTTTTGTTTAAAGGGATCACTTCATAGTGTTTCGAAAACCCTTTATTTCTTAGTAAACCCATTAAAAGAGCTTAGAATACTTGCTATAAGTGCGCGAACTACTAATACTACTACATTGTCGTGTAATAAAAAATATACATTTAATTAGCCACGTTTGGCAAGCATGACATTTAACTGCACGGGGAAACCAATAATTTCACGGTGATGATGACGTAAAATGGGTTTATATTTAAAATTATTATAAATCTCCACAGTAAAACCAACAATTACAATTAAAATTTGCAGTAAAGAAGAAAAATAACTAAAAAAAGATCATTTATGACACAAAACTGCATGGGGAAACCTCTTATTTCTCAGAGTTATCACAGGGGAAGTGCTAGGCGGCGGACTTTGCCAACCAACTGCGTTATAGCAAACGCTCCAATTGGCACACGACCGATAAGCCCAGAGAAACAATCAATGAACAATTGACCTTCATAATTGAAAGGGGGCGGCCGTGGTAGGCGGACTCACCTAAGCTCATGGCGGTCTTGAAGTACTCGGGCGTCACATAGCGTCCGCCCATGCGCATGTAAGTATCGCAGTCGGACACTGTGCTGGGGCACTCGGGCTGCGGGCAGGGACACGTTGAGGAGGAAGGCGGTCCAGCGGATGTGGCCAGCGGCAGGTAGACGGAATGGCCGCCGTGGCTCTCGATGCCCAGCAATACGGAATCCGCGGAGCTGTTCTTCACCAGCAGCTGGAGTCGCAGCACCGCAATCCAGAACTTTTTCAGCTCGCCAAAGGTGAGCTTGTATCCCAGGCGGTAGCGCATGTCCCGGACGTCGTCCTCGGTGAGGGAGAGCAGGACCTCACCGTCGACGGCCTCTAGGCGCAGGCAGTCAAGTAAGATTTTCGAGAAGTGATCGGTTTGAATGGCCCAGCTGGTCACGTCCTCCACGGCCCAGTGGGCAACCTGAAGGGGATCCACCTGTACTGGGGTCGGCGTTCCGGGTGTTCCACCGTTGGTCAGGTGGATCTCGCCGGGCTGCTTATCGATGTAGGGCACTCGCAGCTCCTGCTCCGACGCTCCGGACGATCCGCCGCCGCCGCCCTCGGAACGTGGCTGAGTCACTGGCTCGCAAATTTCACCGTCGCACATCGCGCTTTCTTTTTTGTTCAGTTCAGTTCTTTATTCGCTCAGTTTGTGGGGATTATGATTTAATTTAACAACAACTAGCTCGCTCAGTGCTCAGTTCGGGGTGCAGGCGGAGTGCATCATTTCTGGCTGCTGCTGCGCCGCATAATTCACACACCTCACTTATTGCGCGGACCAGCGTTTGTTGATGTAAAAGCACATTGAATTTGGGTACTTTGTAAAAAAAAACCCAGCGACTACTCAGTTGTGCGCGAGCGAGCGAGAGAGTGAGAGGCGGGGAGAGCGCGACGGAGCGCGATGAAACTGCGACCAGCTGATTGGGGATGGTACGGTTGCCGCGAAGATATCGATAGCTTAGGGACTATCGATACAGGAATGCGGAAAGAATAATTAGGTAAAATTAAAAATTCTCCTTTTAAGGCTATGCTAGAAACTGGTTTTTAAGAGTTCCTGAAGTGTTGTCAATATTTTTTAAGTAAGATCAATTTCACCAGTCAATAAATTTATTTCGAAATTTGCCTATCGTATTTCTTTCAAATCAAACAAGCCATGCTTTTAATGACATCTTGCTTAGTGCACTGAGTTGTCAAGCAAAATAAGAACTGGAAGCCGTAATCATTTTCACTTGAGTTTCGTGGAGAGCACAACGTTTTTATCCTACTTAAAAAAAAAAAAAATAAAAATTGATTTTCTTAAAATAAAAGTTTTGAGAAAAATTCTGCTTTTAAAAAACCCAGTTGAGTGAAAACTTTATATGTAAGTGCTAGTTCTTGTATATTTTTCTAAAGTAAGTCTTCATTAAGTGTTTCATACATAATTACAACGCAATTTAATTTTGACGGTACAAGGCCCTGCCATTAATGTCATTGTGTAAATTGCACTAAGTTGGCAAGCCAAAACGAAATTCTACTCATAGTCATTTGTGCTTGATTTTCGAGTTTCGCTACGTGTTCTCCTAAATTTAAAAATAAAATTATTTTTAATTTTTGTTTTTTCTAAAACTATCGAATCATCCGCGTCCTAACCAAAAACGCAGGTGAGTGGAAACGTGCGAACAAAAGTTATCGAGGCGTAGGCGTCGTTTGCATTTCGCGAGCGGCAAATTGTATTACTTTTCGTGTTTTTGTTTAATCCACACTTAATATGGAGAAGACCAAGCCATTGCTGCACGACACTTTGATATCGAACCGCGTCAAGAAGGTGAGTTAGCTTCATCCGTGAGTAGTTTTTCCCTTTCCCATCGCCACGCCGCCAGCCAGCGCCGATAGCCGGCAAATCGCGATTCGCGAGGAAAAGTAAAAAAACCCTTTTGCAAGGGCGCCGAATATGGGCAAGACAGAAACAAGGTTAGGTCGCAGGCTGTTCTAATTTGTCTTACCCTCTTACCCTTCGCAACGGCAGTACCTCGAGGAGCACGTCGGCGAGACCTACCTGGATATAAAGCAGATGACCAAGGAGTTGATGAACACATATCCGGACTATAAGCGTCGCAAATTCGGTCCCTTCAAGCAATTGGTGCATCAGGGTAAGCCATGAAGGAGGCGTGGCCTGGGCGTAAGAGTATTTTTTTTTTATAAAATGAATTTTCTTAGCTTTCTCCATCATCTCGGAAAGCTATATCTTGGACAAGGCGGAAACCTCTGACGACGGCAGTTCCAGCCAGGACTCCATAGCCCAACCCACCACAAACAACAGTGTGATGAGCAACATGATAAATAGTTTGTATTCACAAGACGGGAAGCAGGCACTTAAAGCATTAAGCGAACCCATTGATATATCCAGTGGAGATGAAGACCTAGACCTAAAAAACTTAAATGGAGACAGTTTCGCTAAGACTCTAGATAAAGTTATGATCCCAAATGTGCCTCCTGTTGTGACTACGTCTGCATCAGGAGCAGCAGCAGCAGCACCTACCGCAGGCAACGCTTTGAAGCGCTTAATGAGCGATCTGCCAGAGATGCCGGTGGTTGCCAAGAAAGGTATGACTTATAACCTTACTGTTTATCAAATATCTAATGTTGTATATTTCCTTAGTAGTTAAACCGAATGTCATTCAGGGCAGTGCTGGTAATGATGCCACAGTCCAAAAGGCTTTGAACAAACCATTTAAGTCTGTTTATACCGAGCCCGCTGTTCCTACGGGCAAGTCTAATTACCAGCAGCAGAATAATCACCATTCGAATCGAGGCTCCAACAACCGACACCGTAAGTACAAAAAAGAGATAGAAGTGCAGCACATCACGGAGTGTTTCCGCGAAATTGGCGGCATGGAGGATACACTTAAGGAGCTTTGCGAGATGTTCATCCACATCAAGTCGCCGGATTTTTATTTTCAATTGGGACTGATGCCCTCGAGGGGTATCCTGCTGCACGGACCACCCGGTTGCGGCAAGACCTTTTTGGCCCGTGCCATAAGTGGAGTGAGTTTTGTAGATACTAAGCCTTATTTTTACTGGTCATAGCTAATTTCTCTGTTTACCGTCTCGTGTAGCAACTGAAGATGCCGCTGCTCGAAGTGCCGGCCACGGAGCTAGTTGGTGGCATATCCGGTGAGTCCGAGGAGCGCATACGCGAGGTCTTTGAACAGGCCGTGTCCTTTTCGCCTTGTGTTTTGTTCATTGATGAGATCGATGCCATTGCCGGTGATCGCCAGCACGCTGCCAAGGACATGAATCGCCGCATTGTATCCCAGCTGATAAGCAGCTTGGATAGCATGAGGATGAACGAGCATGGCCACTCAGTGATAGTCGTTGCTGCCACCACGCGTCCTGATGTCCTAGATCCCGGTCTGCGTCGTATCGGTCGATTTGATCACGAATTTGCTCTACGCATACCGACGCGCAAAGAGCGTCGCGAGATCCTTCGCCTTCAGTGCGAAACATTGACCGTCGATCCAAAGCTGAACTATGACAAAATAGCTGAGCTAACACCAGGTTATGTGGGCGCCGATCTAATGGCCCTCGTTTGCCGTGCCGCCCATGTGGCCGTGAAGAATAGATCCCTGAAGAAGTTCCGGGAACTGCACAAGGCCAATGAGTTGAATATGCTCACTGTCACGCTGGATGACGATGAGGAGGCAGCGGACAAACTTTCCGAAAAGGAAGTGGATTTAGAGCCAAAGGGTGAAGTGGATAATGACGAAGAGGTCGAAATGGAATTCGAAGTTGATGGCGACAAGGAGAAAAATGAGAAGGTCGAAAAGGAAGCCGGAGCTGAGGGCGATAAGGAGGAAAAGGAGGTAATGAAGGAAAAAGAGGAGGTCGAAATAGTAGCCGCAGCTGAAACTAAGAGTCCCAAAAAGGCAGCGCCAAAGAATGACAATGAAAAAGAGAAATCTAATGAAGATAAGGAGGAGGAGATGGCAGCTAAAACTGAAACTGCAGCCTCTAAGGAGGCCGCGCCGACTAATGGCAACATAAAGAAATCAACGGACTCTAACATGGAGGTAGACGAGGAAGAGGACGAAGAAGAAGACGATGACGAGAAGGAGAACGATCCTTCCAAGAAGAGCTCCGCTGACAAAAATGTAGATTCCTCCGAAAATGAATATTACGAGCCAACTTTGGCTGAGCTAACCAACTTTCTGGACAATCCCCCCGATGACTTCTCCGATCCAACCTTCTGTCTCACCCTGCCCGACTTCCTGGAAGCCATCAAGGGAATTCAGCCATCGGCCAAGCGTGAGGGCTTCGTTACGGTGCCGGACACTACTTGGGAGGACATTGGCGCCTTGCAAGATATTCGCGAAGAGCTAAAGCTGGCTGTGCTGGCGCCAGTCAAGTATCCGGAGATGCTTGAACGCCTCGGACTGACCGCTCCCTCTGGAGTCCTGCTCTGTGGTCCGCCGGGATGCGGCAAAACTCTCTTGGCCAAGGCCATTGCCAATGAGGCTGGCATAAACTTTATATCGGTGAAGGGTCCAGAGCTGATGAACATGGTGAGTTACCGGAAATCAAAACACGATTGAGGTCAAAGCTAATCCATCCTTGAAATTTTGCAGTATGTGGGCGAGAGCGAGCGTGCTGTGCGCGCCTGCTTCCAACGTGCCAGGAACTCGGCGCCTTGCGTCATCTTCTTTGACGAATTCGACTCGCTCTGTCCCAAGCGTTCCGAAGGCGGTGATGGCAACAACTCAGGGACTCGCATTGTCAACCAACTGTTGACCGAAATGGACGGTGTGGAGGAGCGCAAGGGTGTTTACATTTTGGCTGCCACTAATAGACCCGATATAATCGATCCAGCCATTCTGCGTCCAGGTCGTCTGGACACAATCCTCTACGTGGGTCTACCGGAGGAAAGCGAGCGTGCCGATATTCTAAGAGCCACCACAAAGGTGGGTTAATTGAAATCTCTTTCGTCAGTCAAATATCTAATAAACTTTTATCTTTTTTCTTGCAGAACGGGAAGCGTCCTGTGCTGGCTGAGGATGTGAATCTCGACAATATTGCTACACAAACTGATGGCTACACTGGTGCCGACTTGGCGGGATTGGTTAAGCAGGCTTCCATGTTCGCCCTGCGTCAATTCCTAAAAGATGGCAACACCAACCTTGATGACCTGTGTGTGCGCAACCAGCATTTTAAAGAGGCTCTACTTACGCTTCGTCCCTCAGTTAATGAACAGGTACAAAACCATTGAAAACTACTTGAAACTACTTTCTAACTTTTGTTATTTTTCTCGACAGGATCGCAAGGTCTACAACAAACTGCGCCAGAAATACGCTGCACCCAGGATGCCAACCGTCAATGATAAGTAACTCTCAACAATAATGGATTTGTTGTATTAGTCTTTAAGTACTCCCGCTATGAAACATGTACATTGTGAATTTGAGCGACTTAACATATGATTTTCAATATAAAACACTATCGTTACAAAGAAAACAAACTGAATATTTTTTATTGACATTATTCGCCATATGCAAAGTCTAAATGTGTAGATTTATTTTCGTTCTCTGATGAGTTAAATAAAAACGGTATTGATATACAATTTTTGTTTGCACCTTTTACTAAGACCCTTAAAATTTTTGTTTTGGGAGGTTGACGGCCGTATTCTTTTTTAAATTCTTTAAGAGAGCTTAAGACTTGGCGTTTTAATTTTTTTTTAGTTTTAATTTAAAAAAATTGTTTTAGTTAAAGTATTGTAAGATTTTCAGGATATAGTGTTCCGAAGTACTACACTGAAACAAATTTGTATGCGGACCAAAAATCGACTAAGCCAAAAAATCATCCAATACAATTCGGAAAGTTTTTCTTTTAGTTTTTTAATTGTTAATAATTTAAAAATTTTAGAATTAAAATTTTTTACCATATAACACCGCGTAATTTTTTGCTAGAAAGATTCGCCTGGAAAAACTGATCAATAATATATATGGATTATTGGGTCAAAAATGGCTCCTTCACTGCCCTGCAAGCTTTTGACTAAAATATTTAAACTTCTGGAAAGATAACCGGTCACAGGATGAGAAACTGCACTATTATATTAAAATAAATAAATATCTACTTTAAAGTCTTTACTTTAATTTAAAACTGAAACATCTAGGCACTAATCACGAACAGGCTCCCGTTTACAGAAACACGCCCAGCGGCATTGTCGAGGAAATGGGCAGCTTGCCATTCGTAGTCAGGAGCAAGCCATCGCCACCGCCGCCGCCACGTCCGAGCCTGCTTGGTGGTGCCGAGTTTGGTATCTGGCGTGGAAAGAGTCCCACTGGCAGGGATTTGGGCTCGGCGGCTGGCTTGGAACTCTGCAATCGCAGGATGGCCTCGTGTTGCGCCCGCATCGAACGCTTCACCCGTTTCTTTTTCTTGGGCGTGGATTTGGCTCCAGTGGCATCGCCACCTCCGCCCGGCGCCGGTGGCTTCTCGTTGGTCGTGGCCACCGACCCCTCGTTACTGGCCTCCAAGACGTAGCGAGCTCCTTGCAGTGGCGGCTCGTTATCGCGATTGATTTGGGTGCGCAGGTCGTAGGAACGCTTGCACATCTCACGGATGCCGTACCAGCTCTCGTGCCCAATCTGGCTTATCATTTCGACCGGTGGCTGGAAGCCAAGCTCCCGCGACGGCAGCTCCATTACCAGGGCCATCGGCACTCGAAGCACGCCGTAAACATAGTCCACCACGGACCCGGCAATGGTGCGCTTGGTCAGGCAACTAATGCTACCTGTCCGGTACTCCCTGCCGTTGTACGACTTGATCGCACTTCGTCCGGAGTTGGCCAGTGAGCTAAGCTCGCGCCAATATTGCGGAGCGTCGCGGCAATAGCCCCAGGGATACATGATGCTCTGGCCATACGAGTGCAGCGAGAGGAAGAACAGCAGGTTGGGGCTAAGCCGGTCCAGTATGTTGCGCATAGCCCGCGTCTCCAGTTCAGAGAAGGGACGATCTCCCTTGTACGTGTTCCGGTTGATCTTGCCAGCCCCGCTGGCCCAGAATATATCGTAGTTACGGTTGCAGTCTGTGCCCACAAACTTTGTGGACTTGTGGGTTCGTCGGTTCTTTCGCCAGTTGGGATTCTGAGAAAGAAAATAAGAATGTTTTTTCATACATTTTAAAACTGTAAATAAAATATTTTAACCTTGGTCCGGGAGTACTCATAACCATCGGGATTCACTAGCGGAACGATGATGAAGCGCAACTTCCGCAACACATCAATGTTGCGGGTGTAGCGCTCCGTCAGCTGGTAGATGCAGTTAAGGGCAGTACTGATGCTGATCCACTCGCGGGCATGGGTCCCCGCCTCAATGAACACTGTGTTCCGGCCATGGCTGGCATTATGCACCACCGGGGCAGAAGCGTGTCCATCGTTGCCGGCCACAAACGGCGGCGGCGATTGCTCGCGCATTTGCGTTGACAACTCCACATTTTGGGAGTTCATCCAGTTGATCTCAAGTGCACGTATCTCTCGTTTCTCATGGGTGTGACCCAAAGTGTACATGTGCACAAAGTGTGGATAGCGATTCGATAGATACTCCATATACTGATTGACATGCTTGTACTCCAGGTAGGTGTGCAGGATGTCCGGTCGCGGGATGATCACCCGGCGGAGTGGCGTGATCGGCGTATCCCGGCTCTGGCTCTTCGCCGTCTGTTTCGTGATGGTGCGTGCAGATTTTGTACCCAACATGGTGGAGAGCAGTTGTTGCCCAAACCAAAGGAAATTTGCATAAAAAATAAGCAAAAAATTTATCAAAAATAATTGATCACTGGAAAATTTACGGCTTGTTGCTATATAGAGACTCAAATGGAAACTGGCAGATTGGAGCGGGTTGACAGTAGAAGCGGAAGTGGCCAGGCCTGCTGGGAATCTCACCTGGCACTTGATGTTCAGGTGCAGTCGCTCCACGACGAGCAGAGCGAGCCGTGTGCGCTGCTTGGGATTGTCTTCCATTGTGCGGGCCTTAACCATTGGCAGCCAGGGTTTTGTGCCCATAAATGGCACAACTTGGGTTCCCACAAAAACTCCAACTTCCCTTATAACAGCTCCTGTTTATGCACTGTAGGAAAATTCTTAAAATTGTAAATATAAGAAGTAGATTAAAATCGGCTAAATAAATCCTTACATTTAGATATGATTTACGAAAAAGGGTTACTGCACTTCCCAAAAAGTTCTCTTGAAAAGGGAAATCTATGAAATTTAATGCAAATTAATTGTAACAATTTATTTAATACATATAATTCAATATTCACTTTCATATTTTTTTTGTCAGAATTTTCATTATTTTTAAAAAGCTTTTCTGTAAACTTTTCTACTGATCGGACCTTAATTTTTAAAATTTCTTTTTTACTAAAATATTATTTTTAATTTCTGATACATTTTTCTTTGTTTCAGTGTAACTTTCGCAGTGGGTAAATGGGACAGCGACAACGTTTAATAAGTTGGGCCCCGGTAGCATGTAATGCGGAATTGGATTTGGATTCGGGTTCGGAATCCCCAGTCGGGGCTGCAGCTGCCACAAAACGCAAATATGCTAAATGTCAGTCCAGGGGCTGGGTAACTTGACTGGTGGGCGTCGTGGAGAGCAAAACCAGGAACAGGAGCAGTAAAAAGGAGCAAGAGCAGGAGCAGGAAACGGAGCAGCAGCAGGAGACGGAGCCGGAGCAGCCGCGTCGTGGGCGTCCAAAAGCGCAGGCACCTTCAAATGCAAATAAACAAGGACTCCTGACTCCTGGAGCTGGCGTGCAGCCCGTAGTTGGACTGGAGTAGGAGCAGTCCTGTTTCTACTCCGGTTAAGCGTTTTACAGCGAAGTTCATTTGGGGATCTGTCCTGTGATTACACTCGGCTACATGATGTTTACTAGGGTTCAGATATTTAATTAATAAATTAAATTATACTTTTAGTTACCAACATTCTTTTTATATATTGAATATATATTTTTTTCAATATTATCCAAGGAGGAAAGATGATCATTAATTTGTTTTTAAAACAAAATCTTTGTTAAGATGAACCGTAATACTTTTATAACTAAACTCAATTATTTACATATTTAAATACTTTCCTGTTTATTTACTACTTTAATGATCATCACCATTATCGGTGTTTTATGCTCCTAATGACTGATCAAACAACTGTGCCGATTTATGGTGTCTATAAAATATAACCATTGATACTTGCGACAACTTGTTGCCGAGTGTAATATATCTTTTTATTGCTCGGCAAATGTCATGTCAACGCAAAAGTCAAAAGTGCGCGGCACACAAAAATTCATCCAACTGTACGGAATCCTTAACCGAATCCATATAAATTGGCATAAATATGTATGGCATAGAGCGGGAGCAACGCAACCAGTTGATTTATACGGGAACCATGTTCGTGTTGATTTTCATTTAACGGTCTTTTAGTCAACTTCCTGACACAGTGACTGCCATATATTTACGTCTAGCTATGTCTACATAATGCATTGTTACTCCTTTCCCAGTTTTATGTATATGTACCCCTTCACTGTGAAACTATAAAATGGGCTGTCTAGTGCGGTAAATTAGTTATGGGAAAAGATTGGGACGATTAGGAATAAATATTCTTTAAATTTATTTTTGTATTTTAAATATTAATTAAAATGTTATAAGCCTGGTATATATATTTTTGTAAATATTTATTTTATTATTTTTAAAATTATTTAAAGTTTGCTTGAAATACCTGAAAATTACAATATAAATATTATTTCATATTTTATTTTATTTATTTGAAATTTTTTCATAAATTCTGCTTTAAAATTGTTTGATTTAATTCTTACACAATATTTTTCATTCGTTTCTTTTCTTATATTATTCAGAAACATTTTCCTTTATTTTTGTTTAGTGTTACACGGCTTAAACACGCAAAGTCCCTTGGCAAGTGAAGCCTTTCCCAGTCAGTAAGTCAGTCAGTCGGTTGGCCGTATTTTTTTTCTTAGGGAGGAGAGAGGTTTTTGGGGAACCCTTCTGAAGTATGCACATTATGTCATTAGCATGTTGGCGAATATAAAGGGCCAAACTTTGTTGAATTCAGAAGAGCTTTATTTTTCTGTTGTTTTTCCTGGAGTTGCCGCCTGACGGCTGTCTCCTGCCTTTCGTTCGAGTTGCGATGACGAAATGTAATGTAGCATAAAACTGTTTACGAATTAACGAAATTCCGAACAATTATGCCCAAACAAATTCGTATGGCTGGGAAAGTTGGCCTGGACCTGCCCCAACACAGGCTCTATATTTTGTCATGTGGCAGGGCAATTTAACTTTGTTCAATTTGGCATAGTTTGTGAGGCAATATTCTGATTACTTTGATTACTGTGCGAGCGCAACTAGATCCCACACTCCTCAGGCCAATAAACAGTCTATTAAGATATCATATGCACTCGAAAAAAAAATACTATGTTTTAATGGTAATAATAGTTTATATATTTCTTTAAGTATTTGCAAGCGCGGATATATTTTTATTTATTTTTTTAATACATTATTAATTATCTTTCCAAATACTCCTATGAACTCCATTAAAAAAATATGTTTAATTTTTCAATAGAGCAAAAAAAGGAAAAAGTAAAATATTTTATTAAAATATAAGACATAACAGCTGATGCCTTTTAAGATACCACTTGTTTATGAATTTATAAATATTTTTATTTATTTTTATCTCTGTGTATTCCGCAGTTCCGTTCCCATCAAAGAGATAAAAGATTTCATGTTCATGGTTAAGGCCAAGACGCATCTATTGTCACCAATGGGTTTTCAGATGCAAATCGTCCCGCAGAAGTCGAGACAATAACCATATATACCATGCCTTGAGCTTGGTCGGCTGAACAATACCAACACGAAATAGATCTTTCCTTATGCGACTGTATATAAGCCTTTAAGCTAATGCGATCGCAGAGCTCAGATAGCGAATAAATTTGATTTGCGACTGTGGCCGCGTGCGGGAAAAGTTGAATGCCCTTTTGGCTTGATGATGGTGTCTGGAGCTGGCTAATAAATAAACTAAAATGATTTAGAACTTGGCCATTGAGCTGGGCATTAAGCCCAGGCAAAGTCATTAAGTGGCATGAATTTTAAATGTAAATTATTTCACACAAACTAGTTCTGCCGGAAATATGCGCGAGTGACAGCGGCGGCGGTGGCGGCTTATTTGTTCATCTGCTCCAACTTTTTTCCAAGTCTCTTCGGTAAACTGCAGCTCCGATCGATCCGATGCGATCCGGAAGTGCCCAAAGCTATAGCCAAGTGTCATAATTACACACAAAGGCGAACCGAAAGCAAAGTCAAGCGATCGAATATAAATATCAGCGGCGATCTGAAGGGGCTCGATGATGGTGATGATGATGATGATGATGATGCTGGGGTGATGGTTTGATGATTTTTTTGGCGTTGAGTGACCTGGCTTCTGTTGATGATCTCTTGACGAATTAATGAACTCAATAAATGCGTATTTAGATGATGTTAACTGTAATGAAGAGCTCCCGACTTCCGGCTATTGCTTAACCTTGTCCGTTTTTGGCCAAAAAATCGAAAGTTCAGTGCTCCAAAGGAACGATACATCTTGAACTTTCAAATCGAACCGCACACGGCACACAGAACACTCATCATCATGACATTAGGAAGCCGAAAGCATAAAAACCTTAGCAATAATACGAGTTCCTCTATAAAAACCAGAAAATAAACAAGCAACGGCTTCAGAATCGATTCACGAACCGCGACATGCGGATGCAGAATCCACAAATAAGCCAGAGAACAAATTGTTTCGGCCAAAAAGTGATCAAATTATAGAAAACTAGTTTTCAATTTTCGAAAAAAAAAACCAATCAAGACTTAGGAACAGTGAATAAAAAGAAAAAGTCCAAATTAAAGGGCATTAAGCCGGTGAATAAATTATGCAAAGATAATCAAAAAGTTCTGAGCCGTAAAAATCGAGTTAATAAATATAGACGAGACGCGTGCCGCGATCAATAGGCTAAAAGGCTTCCCGCAACTGGTCTCGTGACGCGCTCGCATATATATCTTCGGAACCCAGGCCCCAAAAAAACTGGTCGCAGAGCCCGACCTTGACACTCACTTTTCTAAACAATCAACTCCGCGAGATCCGAGACCATTTTTTCGGTCTGTGTGCTTTTTGGCCAGCCTCTCGTCTTCTTTCTTGGCCGCTTTCCGAATCGCCCGTCAGTCTTCCGCCGGACCGGAGATGGAACGCACGAATCGCGTCCGCTGAGCGTCTACTGTTTGCCATTAACAAACTAACTATTTAATCAAAGCCACTTGCATAATCAGGTGGCTCAAGTGCAGCGCGCAAACAATAAGACAAAAAAAGTGCAATACAGAGATATACAAAAATCGTGTGCTTGTCCATGTAACTGCATATATTAATACATAATTGGGCAGATCGTGGAAGTGAATAAAGTGTACACAGCATTGCGAATATATAGTACATGTTGAAAATGTGGCAGGGAATCGTGTGCAGCTTGGCGCTCTGCCTCCTCGGACTGGCGGGCTCTGGCCTCGGCAACAACCTGGCCGGCTACGAAGGGTAATCATCATCAGCGGCTACTCGCATTAATTATAATTTACAACGTTACCGAAAAACCTCTAGTAGCAGCAGCAGCAAAAAAGATAATGTTTGTGTCGTACACATCAATCAGGCGTATCGCATTAATTGAATTTTTGTTTTTGGAAAGAGTGTGTCTCTAGTTATAAAACGGGTTTCACAATGATCAGGGCCATGACATCAGTTTAAGTTAACTATTCAACTCGTCCTCTTGGCGGATCTCGTCCTTGTTGGCCCCGTCCATGTAAATCTTCTCTGAGTAATCCAAAGGCTCCGATAAATATGGTTAGGTACATTATGGTAGTATCCACCAAGTTGAAGTCCTCCTGCTTGGAGCGATGGCTCAGATAGGGGATTGCCACTATGGAGGCCACCCAAAAGAAGCCAAAGACATCGTAGAACCAATCGTAAAATTTTCGAAGCAATGGTAGCATGTTTTGTAGGGTTTTTTTTTTCGGTTTATTAAATTAAGGAAACTTTGAAGTATTTTACATGGGTTATTAGAGAAGAATCTATAAGGAACCTCAGGTTAGGTAGTCTTTAAATTTAAATTGTGTAAATAAATTATTATACATTGTTATATACATAGTTATAGCCAGCTTTAACTGGTTAATCCAATTTATTGAATTTTCTTTAATGATTTAAACATTAGCAATCCTCCACCTAATGGTTTCCTTATATTAAAAAAACTGCTGTCTAGATCTGGAGAATATTTTTCTGTTTAATATACTTCCACAAATAATAATAAACTTAAATAAAATGTGTTAGTTTATTGAAAGCGTAACTGACACTATAAATAATATGCTACACAATTACATATATAACAAAATAAAGGTCGCAAAAATTACACAATAAATACAAATTAATAAAATGTTCTTGATAAAACATTTATATTTTTTACTTGCCTGAGAAAATTTGAGTCTAACATTATTCATAACATACTCAAAGTGTTAAATTTAATTGTTTTTTTTTATTGAAATAAATTATTGTTACAATTTTATCTCATAGCGTTGCATATTAATTAATTTTAAATATTTTATGACATTTTAAAGTAAACAAAGCCACAATATTTCCTTTTAAAACCTAACTAAGAAGTTTATTCACATTTTAAAGCCATAAATATTGCCCTTAACCTTGCTCATGGCCATTGGCCGTGATTAGAAGCCGTCATAATACATAATAAGCGGTGCTAAATGTTTTGTCGCTTTGGTCAATGGCCAACAAGTTGAACGCCACAAAATACAACAAAACGCTAAACAACCCAACAGTTCCGTTGATAATTTTCGCAATTTGTGATTGCCGAGCAATCGCAGTGCGAAATGTTTGCCAAACAAGCCGCTGCCCTCGAGCAACAACATCTCCTCTCGTCTGTCACGGCGACCCATGTGGCGTATGAGTGATGGATGAGGGCTTTGCGGTGGCAGAGGGGGCAGAATTTCAGAGCCAAAGGCTGGAATTCCGTCTGTCTATCAATTGCCAGCTTCCTTCCGATCATTGCTGCTGCTCAGCGGCTGTGGTGGTTTCATCACCACCCAAGCTTTTCAAGTTCGAAATTATACAAAAATATATAATTTTAAGCATGCAAAGAGCCCAGAAAGAGATATGCATTTCCACAAGGCCGGTGGCATTTGATGGACAATGGCCCCTGATTTGCCTAAAAATGTGTTGGAAAAATTATAAACCATAACTTTATGTAAAGATGAAAAATGTGCCCTGCCGCGCCGGTTATTCCAATTCGGCGGACGGCGGGGGGCGCTTAATTAAATTATCATTGGATGCCGTTGGCTGCCACACGTGATTAGCTTTTAGCTGGCGCCTTTGTCTTCAGATACAAAAGCGAATGCACTGGGGGGAAATATTTGGAATTTAACTAAAAATATACATTTAAATAGAAATTTTTCTTAAAATAAAATTAATGTAATTAAATTTATCTAAATTGTTTGAACACATTATAGAGAGGTTATTGAACATTTAGTTCTAAGGATTATAACTTAGTTTAAAAACCTTTTCTATTTTTTGTTGGATATTTTAAAATTGTATCAATTAGTTAGATATTTTTTTGAAATTTTTAAATTTCGATTTATCACACTGCTATATTTTCGATATGAAAGTCGGCTCAATATTGTCCTCTATATTTTACAAAGAATTTTTTCTCTTCTCTTATTCTAGGCTCACTTTAAATGTATAAAATTTTTTAAAGCATTGCTAATTTAATTTCCAAAAAACTAATATTATTTCAAGGGAACACAGTTTTGTCTTATATTATTTTATTAGCTTATTAGGTAATATTATTATACCTATTTTGAACTGACATATTTTCCTTCTGTGTACCCCCTCCACACCACCCACAAAACCCAGACAAATGCATCGACTTAAGGCAGATACTGGCTGGCATCGCTTGTTGCTTCATTATTTCTTGTATTTCGTGTGTGCTTGCCGTTGTGGAATTTAACGAGATGATAAATTGGCCACCGATCCGAGCGAGGTGGCAAAGAGCCAACAAACGGCCAAGAGCCAGCCAGCCACCGCTTTGCATAAATTTATGAATCAACAACTCATTTTGACGCCGGGCGAGGGCGAGCCATAAATTAATTTGTTGTCCAATTAGTTTGAGACATGTGGAGCAATCATCGGGATTTCCCGGCTCTATATAGACTAAATTATTATTATCTGGCAGCTAATTGCGAACGGCTAATAAGCATATCACACCCTCGGTTCCACCAATTAAAATTAACTTTTTAGAAGGACTAGCGAAAAAGTGTCAAAATGCTGGTGGTGTTAAATTAATAAAATGCTTGTCAAATGGACGCTAATATATATTTAGTTGTTATCTCTACAATGAATTAATTAACACATATCTTTAAAAACAATAGATTGCCCAACCTTGACATACTCACTAAAAAATATGGCTCATAGCTTGTTTGTTTTTTTAATCAGCTTTTACACATTTTAATCCGCACCTCCATTAATATTGATTCTCCAGATTAACGATTTAAGATTAAATACACCATGAACTGAAAATTTATCTTAAACTAGATAAATATTTAAATTTTTAAGTGTAATATTATTCAAGGGTTCAGATACTAGATACTTCTTTATTATAGTTGTATTTTTTTTTTAATATTTATTTCTTTAATTTAAATAATATAAAATAATATTTCAGCTACACAAAATACACTGTGCAACATGGCGATGAGAATGCCTTCCGCTACATGGTGGATCTGCAGACCAACGACGCCGAGTTGGATTTCTGGCTGCTGACCCGCAACTCCTCCGTGCTGACGGTGAGCCCCCGGCGGAAGGCCCAGTTTGAGACCCGTCTTTCCAACCTGGGCGTCAGCTATCAGATGCAGCCGCTTATGGAACTGATGGCCGCCTTGCAGGCGAACAGCTCCTTCGCCGAGGAGGAGTACGAGGAGTGCCAGCAGGCGGATTGCGTGGAGGCGGAGCAGCCACGTCGCCGGTCGCGTCGCCAGGCTCGCGGCTTCTTCTCGCACTATCCGCGCTACCATGAGGTGCTCAGCTTCATGAGCGGACTGGCGGCCAGGTATCCGCAGTACTGTCGCTACGAGTCCCTGGGCCACTCCAACGAGGGTCGCCATATTGCCGCGCTCTCCATTTCGCTGAACAGTCGGGTGGTAAGATAGTTTATTAATATATTAAGGCTGATCACCTAACTCTCTTTGCTTTATATAAACGAGAATATTAATCTTAATACTTTTTATATATTTTCAGCGTCATCGACGGGTGGCCTACATTCAGGCAGCTGCCCATGGACGGGAGTGGATAACCACACAGACGGTCCTGTATCTGGCCTATGAGCTTCTGAGTAACCTTCGAGCCTTTCAGCGGGTTTTGCAGGATGTGGAGGTATTCCTGGTGCCGCTTGTCAATCCTGATGGCTATGAATACACTCATACGTCGGTAAGTCTGGGAAAAATAATGAATACAATTAATTTTATTTTTTTTAAACTATTTTTTTAACATTATTTATTTATTTAATATTATTATTATAAACTAATTTAGCGTCTTTATTTGTATTTGACACGAGTTCACATTTTTATTTCTTTCTTTAATATTCCTAAACTAAGTTTCCTTATATAATAATCGAGAAAAAAAGTTGACACCAACTTAGCTTTTTCCATTTGTTTTATCTCTGTAATGAACATACATCAAAGCATCTCTAAAAACACTTAATGGAAGTCATTTATCTTAGACAAAATATATTTTAGTACAGGGAACCCTATATAAAATGACTTACTAAATGC
>JAEIII010039184.1:0-15860 GCA_018905755.1 Drosophila ohnishii | reverse complement strand
CCGTTCGAAATCTGTTGTATAGAATTTACCTCGATGACTGTAGAAACACACTAAAACACTTAAAATTAGAATAAGGCTTTAGGGATTTGAGTAGAAAAAGAAAAGTGCAAGGTTTATAACATTTTTTGAGCTTTAACTGAAATATACAAGAATCAACGCACACACAAAGCACCCTGAAAATATCGCGAAATAATCGGAATATATGGATTCAGTGAAGGCGGATCCCTTATTCATATACCCAAGTCGGTTTGCAGAGCGCGATTTTTGCCTATAGATGAGTGAAGATGCGGCCAAGCCATCAAATGCAGTGCCAACATCGGTTTCCGCCGCCCCATCGCCCAACTTAAGGACCAAAGAGGACTCCCTGCCAGCCATGCAGAAACCAACGCCGCCGCCGGCCAGTACTGGCCAGCAGTTCTTCCAGGTGGTTTCGCCCCAGTTCGCCTCAGTGCTGTCGTCCAGCATCCCGGATAGCAAGTGTGCCGTTCGATCACCGATCTCCTCGCCACTGGCCATACGCAAGAGCCGCCCGCCACTGCTGCCGGCGAGTCCGAAGTCCACGCCACCGCTGCCTCGAAAGCATCATCCGCTGGCATACAATGCGGCGACAGGGACGATTAGCAGTGCGGCTGGAGGTGCTTTGCCTGCTCGTCTCATGGCTACCATTGCCTCGAGCCCCGCCTCCAGCATATCAGTGTCCTCCTCCAGCTCACCTTCTTCCTCACCGCCGCCTCCAGTGCCGTGCAGGGCTCCAAAGAATGCCACTAAGCCCACAGGTCCTGCAGCGGCACCTCCGCCATCCAACGAGATTACTCTGGACAAGCTGCTGCAGCAGCAACAAGAACTGGAGGAGAAGTCGGCGGCGGCCAAGAACAGCGCTCAGATAGATGCGAATTTCTACGATGCCGAGATCGAGATGATGAACAAGTATCTGAAGAGCTTACCCGACTACAGCGAGCTGGACAGGAAGCTGCACCAGGAGTTTCAGGAGTGCGAGGATCTCTACGACAGGCTTAAGCGCCAGCAGCAGCCGCTGGCCAAGTCGAATTCGCAGCAGTCGGTGACCAAGGGCGCCACAGGTGCCACAGTTCCGGCAATCTCCTCCGGTCTGGCCAAATCATCGTCCATCAACTTTGCCCATAATCCCAGCGGTCGGGGAGCTGCTCCCCGGATGGCCTATCCCTCGATATTCTCACAGCCTGGGGGCGAACCCAAGCTGCAGCGCAGCATCTCCAGCTCCAATATGCCGATAAGTACGCCCACTCCCATGCGGCCGCTGCCCGCGAAGAATGGCCTGCAGAGCGGCTCGAATCTCTCCCTGAACAAGCAGCTGATGAACGAGTTCTGGAGCGAGAATCTAACCAGTTCCCATAAGCGACAAACGCCCAAGCGCACTTTCTGGAACTACGAGAAGATCTGTGGCGCTCAGTTGGGCGATGCCGGCCAACCCTTTAAAGTGGATGCCAAGACGGCCAAGAAGCTGGCCATCTTTGATCCGACGGTAGCGGAGGCAGCCCAAAAGGAGTTGCAACGGCCGCAGCAGCAGTCTCAGCATCACCCGCACAAGCTGCAGAAAAATGCCTCGCTATCGCACCTGGACCTCAAGGTCCGGCAGGCGGTGACCAAGGACGATCTGTACAAACTGATATGCAACGAGCAATCCCCTTCGGCGGGAGCTGGTTTTGTGAGTCGGGTGCCAATCAAGCAGCAGCAGCAGCCAGCGTTGGCCCAGCAGCCGCAGGTCCTCCCCAAAAGCGTGTCCATGACGCATGTACCGGGTGGCTGCCAACCCATGGGAGGTCCCTTGATGCGGACCTCAAGCCGCACACACATACCCTGCTACATGAAACACCTCCCTTCTTTGAGCAGGAGTACCTCCAACTCTGCGATATTGATAACGCCCCAGCCACGCAAGGAGCCGCCATCGAAAGAGCCCCTTAAAGTAGCTCCTGCTGCTCCGGGACCGGCTCCTGTTCTTGCTTCTGTTCCTGCCCCTTCAACTTTTACCAAACCTAGTGGCGTCTTGAAGAGCTCCAGTAGTTCATGTGTCCCATCGCCCCGGTGTGCTGCTGCCTTCTTCCGCCGACCGCAGGAAAACAGCAATCAGCAGCAGCAGCATCAGCCCTTACAGCAACCACAAAAGGCTGTGCCCAACGAGGAATCTGGGCCTGGGGACTCTGCCTCGCTGGAGCGCAAGTCCGAGAAGAGCAACAGCACGATAAGCACGAGTAGCTTTACGGTGACCAACTGTTGCACCACCCACCTGCCGCAGCTCTCCAAGTTCACCTCATCGTTCCACATTGCCCCGACCACAACAGCCACGACGACGGCGTCGACGTCAACGACAACACCAACTGCAACGATAGCCATGCCAGCAGCAGCAACACCAAGTGAGGGCGGCCACAAGGCACCACAGCAGCAGCAGCAACAAAGTGGCGCAGCTGCCAACTTGGAGGTGCCAACATCGTCATCGTCGGCAGCCACAAAGCGCCAGAAAGATGTTGACAACAAGCTAGAAAAATGCCTCAACGACATGCTAAAGTTAAAGACCAACAGCAACATCACTAGTATCAGCAGCAGCAACAACAATAATAATAATGCAATCATGTCGCAGTCGCTGACAGGCGAGCACAAAGAGCCGAACGCTGCAGGCGGCGACAGCCTTCCGAGCAGCAGCAGCGGCAGCAAGTACGTGGGTGAATCTCAGATCCCGGTGCCAGTTCAGCTCTACGATCCGCAGAAGCCGTTGCTGCAGCAGCAACAAAGGATTTGTTATCCCATAGGCAAGTCGAACTCCACTTCGCAGTTGCCAATGGGTGGCTACCAAAGATTGCTGCACCAGCAGCAGCAACAACACCAGCAACATCAACAACAACAGCAACATCAACAACAACACCAGGAACAGCAGCAATATCCCCAGCATAAGCGACCTTTCCTCAACTGGAACAGTTTTGCCTGCTCCGCCATGAATGGAGCTAGTGATCCCTTCATGCAGCAGCAGCAGCAGCCACATACGCATCAACAGCATCTGCCTCACAAGCTGCAACAGTCCTACTCCTCCTCCAATGTGCCCAAGCAGACACCCAAATCGGGACTGGCCATGTTTCTGCAAAAGAACACCAACAAGGAGAACAAGTTTGGACAGCCGCTCCAGCAGCAGCCGCCGGGCATGATGCCACAGATGTACGGCTACCAGGTGCCGCAGCAGCAGCAGCAATCAATATCCAAGCTGGGCTATCCACGCACCGGAGCCCCACTGACGCACTCTGTATCCTTTAGCTCCGCCCAGCGGCCCACGGCCCTGATGTTTCACCAGCAACATCAGACACAACAACAGCAGCAGCAGCCACAGCCGCATTCCAGCTTTGGGCAGGGCATGATGAGTAGAAACTACTACAATCTGCCCAAGCAGCCGGAGCGCAAGCCGCTGCAGACCTTTGATCCCTATGCCTATCCCAAGCCGAATCAGATGCAGCCGGTCAAGTACCAGCCACAGTCACAGTTACAGCAGCATCAGCAATCACATCCGCATACGCAGTTTCTGAACGCTTCCGCTGGCGGCGTCGGAGGAGGAGGAGTAGGTGGTGGCGCTGGCGCTGCCGCTGGGCTTCAATACGATCCAAATACAAATACGCAATTGTTTTACGCGTCGACGGCGTCATCGTCGGCCAATATGCAACCGCAGCCACCGCAACAGCAACTGCAACAAAGCAATTCTGTCATATTCAATCACCACCAACAACATCAACAACAGCATCAACAACAATTACAACAACAGCAGCAGAACGAAATGTCCAAGTCCGCTTTGGGACTGCACTTCATCGAGGTAGATTCTATTGCTTCAAAATATTTTTGTCCAACTTTTAACTTTAACAGTGTTTGTTTGTGTTGCATTAGTGCACATGTTTTAAAAAATTGCCCACTAACAAACCAAAAAACATGCTCCCGCTTTAGCTTCCAAAGAAAGTATACCCCGAAATAGGCGGGTGACTCATCCATGGCCGGGCTCCAAAAGGCCTCCGACGAAGGGGAAGACGATGACGAAGACAAGTTCCCTTTAGCCCCTCGCCTCTGATTTGTCTGGCCCCCAAGTTCGTACTTCCTGTACTTTCCGAAAAGCGTTCCCAAGAACAGAAACACACACAGCTGCAGTATGTAGTTCCCTAGGCCCACTCTCCTTGGCTGCTACATCGATCTCTTGGCCTCTTGGCAGGCTCTTGCACTTGTCGACATCGACAACATTGCACAATCGACCAAAGACTGCGGGAAATTCAATGTCAATTTCCTCGGCGGGGCGGGCTGTCCTCTATTAATAGTCTCGGCTACTCTTGATTTATGTTTGTTTACTTGATTGCACAGCTTAAAGCATATTTTCTAACTGATGTGTTTCCAAGGGATTTGTTTGTTTAACTAATTTATTTGGTAAACTGCGACCTCCAGGCCATGTAATTGTTTTAATAATTAAAAAACACTAAACAACACGTAGCGCGTTCAGCAGAATCGAATGTCTAAAAATATGTAACAACACTCACGACTCATCGGTTGCTCTCGCTGGCTCTCTCTTCCTCTCTGAAGACTGAAATTACTGATTCTCCGCGAAGATCAACGGCTCTTGAATACCCTTACTTTGAATGACTTTGACGAGCATCCTGCCGAAACTGGCATTTACAGGGATTTCAACATCCTAGTCCAGCCTAACCTGTCATGCATGCGATTTGTGTCCCAATTTATTTTTGTGGTTGTCTTGGCGCCACTAAGAGTATCCATTGGGAGGAGGCCCCTTCTGCGGTTCCTTCTTTCGCAGCAAACAATAATAGAAACGGCAAGAGGCAGGCGCACACTCGACGGAGCTCTCCCGCACGGACGGACCGCGGACCGCAGATCTTACGGCCGTGCTCTGGGTGCTCGACATCGGCGATATTTTCAATCTTTATAATTAGTATATGTGGCGTGCGCTTTCGTTCATGTTGCGCTGATTTCGGTTTGTTTGTTTCGACGAATGCGCAGGGAGTCGGCCATCGGGAAGAGTGCTCTTCATAAATCGCCTGGGAATCGCCCAATCCTAGTCAAAATCCTTAAACCCAGTCGGAATATTGCATGGCTCAAAGTGCGTGTGAGGATCGGTGTCCAAAAATTGCATTTTGAAAACTGTCGCTGTGCCGCGGGGGCGACTGCAATCGCGGCAGCCTCTGTTGTGTGTTGTGTCTATTTCCGTCGAAGCTGCCGAATCTTAGAATCTCTTACAATTTCAATTATTTTTACACATCAAAAAATTCGCTCTGTCTATATTAGATCTCTACGTACATCTACGTACAATACATTTTTATCTATTCTATTTTGTCTACAACAAATATCATCAGAATCATGCTCCCAACAAATACCAGAAATCAGTACAATTAATGAAATAGACCAAGTCGGAAGAGCACGATCCGTAGAGAAATTCTGGCGGCCAGACGAGTTCCCACCCCCACCACCTAGTAGGAGCCCCTCAACAGTGCTAAGTACTAGCGGATAGAGGATTGTCGTCATCTTTCCGCCGACGAGACCCACGCGGACACGACCGCAAAGAGGAGCACCGAGATCCCACATCCGAAATGGCCACATTTCTAAATCGTTTTCATCGCGAGAAAAGCGAAAAGATATTGCCAACGATCGGTGAAAATGGGAAAATTGCAAAATCAGCTGACGCTGGGGCAGAGATTGTGCAGCCGCAGTCGCAGCCAGCGGCTCAGCCGCGTCCGCAGCGTCGCTACATGCGCAGCGCCACCGCTGCCAGCGTGACGCAGCTGCTCTCGGAGAGCTGCAACAGTCTGTTGCAGCGGTTTCGGCGCAACCCAAGCGAACGACCTGATAATAAACAGCAGCAGCAGCAGCAGCAACAACAACAACAGCAGCAGCAGCAACAACGCAATCGGTAATCGATGCAAAAGAAATGAAGCAAAGATTTATAATTTATTTTTAATTTTGCGTGCGGTTTTTTAAATGTACTTTTTGTACTTTCGTCGCCTTTCGTCAAACGAAAAACTCGGTCAAAACTCGCTCATGGCTGCGCGCCTCTTGATTTTATTTATTCTCTGGCGTTGATTTAAGCAGAGTGGTCAGCGCGTAACTGCGAGTTTAGTTGCAGCGCGTCACTCCGCCGTCGAAAGTATCTCGCGATCGTATACTGCATATCCCATTCCGCTGCAAACCGACTTAAGGCCAATTATGTAAACGTCTCGAGTGCGTTTTTTTTTGTGATTTTAAACGCGGCGTTGAACTCGGTCCTGAACTTCCAGCGGCGGTGCGTCGACCACGAAAAGTGTGAAAATCTGGTAGCCATAAATCGCGAATAATTGCCAGCGGGGCAGGAGACGGATTTATCTCGATTTGAGCTTGATTTTTAGTGCCTTTAGTCCATGTTTGATTTATGGCCAGCCGTAAATCAAATGGAGCTTAACCAGAGCTCTTCAACCAGTCTCATTTGCAAGGTGCACCTGTAATTGTCAATCAGCCAAGTCACTTAAGACTCCAATGATTGATAAGCTGAAATGGATAGAGATTTGCTTATTAGTATTTCATGAAAATATCATACAATGTTTGTCCGATTATTGGCCAAAAAAGTTTAAAATCTTTTTTGCCTCGAAACTTTCGATCGGAAAAGCTTGCTGAGAGCCAAAAGAACGAAAGGAAAAGCTCTTGGCATTCCCGAAAAGATTCTCTTTCATTTGCAAAGAATTCCTTAAATCTCCCCTCGATCTCTCGCTAGCTGTTTTTGGGGAATACCAAATAAATTCTGTGGCCAACTTCCTCAATACGCACAATGGCCAGGTAGCGCTCTCTCTTCTTCCTTGCTCTTTGTTCAAAAGTTGCAATTGCTGCTTAATTATTTATATGGGAGCGTGTTTAAAATAAAACGTAAAATATTTCGCTTTGTTCTTTTTATTTCTTTTCCGTCAACCAGCAGCAGCAGCCAGTCAGCCAGCACTTTTATTGTTCTGCGTTTCTGTTTTTCTGGTCGTTTTATCGGCGAGAGTTCAAGGCTTTTCCCGCAACGCAAAGACTTTCGATCGTTTCCCTGTTTCGCTGCTGCGGCTGCTAACCTGACGGAAGCGAAACTGTGTGCGGTTTACAAAGTGAAATGCATTTCGATGAAGCGTGCGATTCGCGTGCGTCTTGGCCAGACAAAGCATCCCAAGCCAAAGCGGTTTGCAGCGAATCCACGTCCATCTATGATGCCACCCACTCGCCTACATATGTTATTCAAAGTTCTCCCGCTCCCACCCACTCGCTCTCACTCTCGTTCTCTCTCTGTCTCTCTCTCTGGCAAGTGCGCAATATTTTCACACTTTTCACCAAAAATAAAAACGATTCCTCAATATTTTCGGGCTGCCTCCGCCACCGCATTATTTCCTTCGTCTTCGCATCTGCCGCCTCTTTCATTCGACGTCGCACAAATTTTTTCGGAAAAATTTTCCTTAGCTTTCCTCAGTTAAATTTTGGTCCGTGTCGTGGCAGCGCGTTCCGTCCGTCGTTCGTACGCCGCGAGCCGCGTGGATAACTGCATCCAGACAGCCTCGACAGCCTTCCACTAGAAATCATTGTTTTGTTGGGCTTCTCTTTCAAGTGAGGATCCGAAGGATACGACCCCAACGAATGACAGCAACAATAATAACAATAACAACAAGGCGGCCAAAAGTGGAACAAGCAATCAGTCCCAGAAGCAGAGCAGACGTCGCCGCAGCTCGGACAAGTCCTCAGCCAGCCGGAGGCATAATCCGGAAGGGGAACGGGAGAGGGATAGGGAACGAGACAGGGACAGGGACAACCGTGAACGCGATCGTGACCGGGAACGAGAGATGGCCGATCGCCACAGGCGCTACTATGCAGGCGGAGGACTCGGAAGCACCGCTGGGCTGGGCTACCATCCCAGCAGCAGTGGCAGCGGAAGCGGCAGCACTGCAGCTCTGATGGGCCGCTACCAGAAGAGCTCCACGACAGCCACCGCCCTGGACAGACTGCGCACCCACCTGAGTCCCGTGGGCGGTTACTACAAGCCCCTGATCCGTGGGCTGGGTGGCGGGAGGCGAGACCGCGACCTGGACGACGTTAGTATGCGTAGAGTAGTAACCAGGGAAAGCGAACCAAAAGCGAGCAGTGTGCAAACCAACGGATCACAAGAGCAGGCAGACCCAGACCCAGACCCAGATCGAGTCCCGTGACTCACTGCCTGGGCATTTCTACTTTTATTTTGGAAATCCGAATCATCTCACCTGTCGCCGTGACTCAGCGAAAGAGTGACTGCCCTAAATGTGTGACATCTCTGACGGTTGGGAAATATGCGCAATTAAAGGGGATATCGAGGGTAGATACCCACATATATTGCAGTAGCTACCACTATAGAAAGATTCCCCCGCGCACAGATATATGTATGTGCAGATATTATATTAGGGGCCCACACGGGCGTGTTTTATAGCGCTCATTCTATATGCTCATTCTATATCTTCGGCTTCATTCTTGCCGTGTGCGTTTACGTTGTCGAATTTATTTTCGATTCCAAGATCTCGCCGCTTTTCTCTATTCCGCTATATTTGTATCTCTCTGTATTCACGATATTCACGATTTTCCGCCGCTTTATATATAAACTTTGAAGGTCGTCGCGCCGTGGACTTTTTTGTTTAGATTTCGCTGGGCATATTCTAGGCAGACCGAAAATACCAAAATACGCGTAGAGAAAGCCGGATAGAGTGGCTTTAATGGCAGTGAAATTGTGCGAAATGAAAAGGCCCAAGCACCCCATAATTAGCCATTGCCGAAAAGGCCATTTAAATGGGTCTAAGTCAGTCGTCAGGGCTTGGGTCTCTTGGTCTCGGTCTTGGTCTCGCTCTGGGCCTTCTTCTTTCATGGAGCGTAAAGCGTTTTACGCCCATCGTCGCCAGTCCGTTACCGTTGGTTTCACACGAGCGCTGCTTTTAAGCACTTTCTCTCTCCGTTAACCCCTGAATCTGAAACCGAATTAAAGTCTAAAACTCCCGCCTCAGCGTCGAGACTTGCTCTTGGACAGAGACAGAACGCCCACCAGCTCGGCAGTGGCTTCCTCAGGAGTTGGCAAACAATCGGCCATTTCCCGGCTGGAGAACAAATACTCGGACATCTTGGAGCGGGCGGCCGGGAGGCGTCGCCATGAGGAGGATCGTGACAAAACACTTGAGCCCGATGACTACGGTGCCAGCAGCAGCAGCGGACTGCTTCGCTCGGCCACCTCCCATCAGCTGGCCAAATCGAAGCTATCCTCCAGCTCCTTTAACGCCTCAGATCGCAAAGAGCGTACGCCCTACCGAACCCGAGCTCAGAGGCAACGCTACATGGCGGAGTCCAATGACAGTGGCTATCTGACCAGCAACAATCGGTTGCTAGACGAGAATTATCCCCTGGATTATGGCCAGCGGTATGACTACCATGATGCCCTGCGCCTGGGTGGTGCCACTGGCTATCCGTCCAGTCGCTACGGCCGTCGTGCTGACGAGGAGGTAGTCCAGTCGCCACGCTCCACCAGAGCTTATGGTAGGACAAAAACCGTAGAGAGTCTATTGGCCGCTGAGAACCAGGATATCGGACGATCAGCGGCTGCCGTCGAGGATCGTCCACTGAACTCGAGAAATCGATTTGCCCACCGTCGCAAGGAGCAACCGCCACCAGAGCTGACTGCCGAAGAGCGCGAAATCTTGGCCGACGATCGATCCTCGGAGGATAATGCTGCCATTTTGATGCTGCTCCGAGAGGATAACCAGTTTCTGGAGGCCAAGAAATTCGAGGAGCGCATGCGAAAACGCCGCGAGCTCAGGGATCGCGTCAAGCGGATGGAGGAGGCGGCCGAGGAGGCCAAGAAGACTGAGGCGGCAGTAGCAGCGGCCGAGGCAGAGGCAGCTGCTCTGGAACAGGAGGCCAAGAAAGCCAAGGAGACAGCAGCAGCGGCAGCAACTGCAGCGGCTTCTGCAGCAGCAGCAGCAACGTCATCGGCAGCGGAGCCGCCGGAGGCGCCCAAGAAGAAGTCGCGAAGCAAAAAAGTAACTAGAGATGGTAGCGATGGCAGTGGCTCCGCCAGTACGTCGGAGAGTAGCTCCTCCGATGAGGCCGAGACAGAAACCGAGACCGATTCGGCGGCGCCCGGTGTGCCACTAACCCACACAATAGACACACCCCAGACACAGACCCCGTCTGTCAATGGCAGCAGCACCTCCGACACCACCAAATCCCATGCCAACACCACCGCCACCACCTCATTGTCCACTAGCTCTTCCGCTCTCTCTAACCACCACACACCACTGGCAGCAGCGTCGACGGCACTCTCCACCGGCACCACCAACCAAAGCCGCTTTCTGCCCCACTCAGATCGCAACAACAATGACCTCGCCAAGTACAAGCCCAGCAACCAGCTCATGCACTCCTCCAGTTCCGGAGCTCTGGCTTTCGGCGGAATCGGAGCCCGACTGGCCGCGGCGGATGCGCGACGCCAGCAGCAGCAGCGCTATCAGGGCGCCAGTTCCCGCACGGCCGCCGTGCTCAGTGAGTTTGATCGCTACAAGCCAGTGTCCGGAACCGGAACCGGAAGCGGCTCCGGATCGAGCTACCTCCACGACTCGTACAGCGGCAGTAGCAGGCGTTCAAACGCTCTTGGCAGCTCGCTATATCCCCAGCGCTCCCATCTGGACGCCTACCAACAGCCGTCGCACCAGCAGACATCGTCGTCGTACCTCCAGCAGCACGACCACTACCTGCTGGCAAAGAGCGCCACATCTTCGGCGCTGTTCAACAGGTCACGCATTCCAAAGACACTCTCGACCTTTGTAAGCAGAAGAGCCAGGAATGGACGATTCGTTAGCAGCTTTGTTGCGCCGCTTCTTTTAACAGCAACTGCCCATGGCCCGCTGCCCCTTGACCCATTTCTCTAGAGAATCCCAACCCAACTTCTTCCCCGACAAGCGACCTAGTACAGATAAGGCTAACTGCACTGCTGAATGCATTCCATGTTGACTTGACTAACCAATGTCGAAGCATGTTAATTTGACATTAAGCTAAGAAACCAAGTAAGAACCACTACCGATCTCGACATTTACATTACCGAAAAAAAAAACATTTAATTTGTTCTTTTACCATTTAAAATTTACCAAATATTACAAAAAAGGAGAGTTATTTATGTTATTACTAAGCGAAAATGCATTTAATATGGTTTGTTGTTTGTTTTGAGTGCCCGTGAAACAAGAGCACAGCTATTGGTGCATTTCCTATTTTGTATATAAATATATATATATATAATACGTTATATATGCCACTTTCGATATATACCTTTTGTGCCATTATACTATATATTATATTGTTTGTACATGTTTTGATATTAACCATTTTTTGTAAACACAAATCTCAAAAATTTGTCCGAACTAATTTTCTTATCGAACAAACGAAACGTATTTTTCTCGTGTTTTTTCTGAATATGATGATGAAAATCACAATGATGATGATGATGATGGGTTGATGATGATGATGATGTACATACAACTTGATGGGGATGATGATGATGAAATGATGATGTTGGTTGGTTACGGGATATCTGCGGCTGAATTTTTGTACGGAATTGCGATTGCTCCGGTGCCAACGTGGGATCTCATGCGGATGCTCTTGAATGTGACTGGAATCTCCCGTGGAAACCCTGCCGCCTGGACACCCCCTGGAATATATATAAATATTTTTTTTTTCTTTTTCTCTTTCTTTTTTTGTTTCTTTTTCTCTCTTTCAAATTACATACTTTGCCACACACGCACACACGCACCTTATGTGTACGTCTGTATCTGCCATCGACAACCGCCACGCCCCCGCCCCCCCATCTTCTTCAACAACGCGACTGCAACTGCAACCCACTACCAAAAACCGCTCGCTCAATCTAAACTCGCTCGCAAACCCTCCGCTGTCGCCTTCGTCGTCGTCGTCGTTTCACTCGCAACCTTTCAACGGATCGAATGCACCGCCCGCGCCGCAATCGCTATCGTCGCCACAACCACAACCACCACCCTACAACCACCCACAACAACGGCATCTCGGAAACCACTGCAACCACTTGGCTCCGCTCCGTTTCGATCCGCTCCGATCGATTGCTCGAACAGACAGCAAAGCCCGTCATTCAAGATGATGCTGATGGTCACTTAATTTACCACACCGGAGACATTCTCCATCACAGATGTTCGTGACAATTTTTTGTTTTTAATTTTTTTCTCCACATTTATGTTTAGAGACAATCAGAAAACTTGCCAACACAAAAGATACTAAAAAAAAGATAATCTTAAAAAAAAAAAGAAAACAAATTCAGAAAGGCAAAAAGCCACCAGACCCCACTTCTCTCTTCTCCTCTCTTGTAACTCTCTTTTAGTTTAAACTGTTTCGAGTTTTCCTTATTATTTCTTAATTATTTCACAGCAAAATCGCGTCGCGTGCCATCCAGAAATTAGGAAAAATTTGAACGCGAATAAAAAAAAAAGAGAAAAGTTTCACACAATTTTCGTCACTTTCGTGAAAAAGTCTTCAATTTCCGAAAATTTGTCTTTTAATTAATCCCCTAAAGATGAAACTCAACGGGGAAAGTGTCTGTGTGAAAACTGCACAAACCGAACACGAACTTGGCGCATAATTACCGAAATAATATTGAAAAAATAACTATTTATTCCGTACACACTTAGCTTAAAGTTCAAATTAGTAAAGTTCAAATATTTAGATACAGCTGCAGGATTAGCTTTAGAAGAACCCTTAAAAAAATAATAAACAAGACAGCTATCCTTTAATACTCCTAATAGACTTGCTGTAAACACCACTACAACTCCTCTTCCTTTTCCCGAATTTCAGATAAGATCATGGCCACACTGGGCGAGGGAACTTTCGGACGTGTGGTTAAGGTCAAAGACATGGAGCGGTAAGTTGGAGTTTAGATTAATTGGTTAATGTTTTTATAACAATTCAAGTATAAAACTTATCATATTAGTGCTCTAGTCATAATATATTGATACACTGTAGTTTTATGTTATGCTTAAATCAACAAAAAAATGTCAATACAAAATATTTCTTAGTATAAACATTTTAAATTTTTTTTCTTTTTAAACGAGAACATGAAATAATATTGGTGAGAAGTTTCAGTTGATTTATATTTTTTTAATCATTATTAATTCCTTTTTTTAATTAAATATTTTGTTTTATTATTCGGTTTTGAATATATTATTTTTTTTAACGATTTTCTTTTAAGATAAAAGAAAACATGTTTATATAAAATTACCATTTAATTTTATAATATAAAATACGGACCCTGTGTTTTATATTATAATTATCTTTATATCTCTATACCCCTCAATATTAATGCCATCATCTAACATTGTTTTTATTTCATTTCTTTTAGCGATTACTGCATGGCCTTAAAGATCATTAAGAACGTGGAAAAGTACCGCGAAGCTGCCAAGCTGGAGATTAATGCCCTGGAGAAGATTGCCCAGAAGGATCCGCATTGCGATCAGTAAGCCAACCAGTAATCTTTCTCCTTGCATTTTTTAACAAAACATATGTTCCCTTTGTATAACAGTTTGTGTGTGAAAATGATTGACTGGTTTGATTACCATGGACACATGTGCATAGTATTTGAAATGTTGGGGCTGAGTGTTTTCGATTTTTTGGTAAGCATTCAAGATTTACTCCTTGATGGATCATGTTATTCAATGCTTTTATTGTGCCCTTGCAGCGTGAGAACAACTATGAGCCATACCCGCTGGACCAAGTGCGCCACATGGCCTATCAATTATGCTACTCTGTGAAATTTCTACATGACAATCGTTTAACGCACACAGATCTCAAACCGGAAAACATACTGTTTGTCGATTCGGATTATTCAGCTCACTATAATCATAAGATTGTAAGTAAAGCCGGGGGTTGAGATGACTTTTAAACTTCTTTAAAACTATCTTAACTTACAGAATCGCGAGGTTCGCCGTGTCAAAAACACAGACGTCCGTCTAATTGACTTTGGCTCGGCCACCTTTGACCACGAGCACCACAGCACAATTGTCTCGACGCGACATTATCGCGCGCCCGAGGTCATACTGGAGCTGGGTTGGTCGCAGCCCTGCGATGTTTGGTCCATTGGGTAAGAATCGCATTGCCATTCCTTTCTTCCATTATAATGAAATGATTTTTTTTAACCAGCTGCATCTTGTTCGAACTGTATCTGGGCATCACGCTCTTCCAAACGCACGACAACCGCGAGCACCTGGCCATGATGGAGCGTATCTTGGGACAAATACCATATCGCATGGCACGGTAATACAATGCAGCTCATGCTTTCATTTCCCAAGGCGCAGTTCCCTTCACCGAAATCGTTTAACGTGTAGCAATCACACTCTTTACAGCAAAACCAAAACAAAGTACTTCTATCATGGTAAGTTGGATTGGGATGAGAAGTCCAGTGCGGGTCGCTATGTCCGTGATCACTGCAAGCCGCTGCAACAGTGCCAGCTAAGCGATGGCGAGGACCACTATGAGCTGTTCAGCCTGATTAAAAAGATGCTGGAGTATGAGCCCTCGTCCCGAATTACGTTAGGTAAGATTGTGGCAGCGTCCAAATGTTTAAAATTTTTTATAACTCTAATTTACGTTACATTCTAGGTGAGGCCCTGCGTCATCCGTTCTTCGACAAGCTGCCGCCACATCATCGGGTGGGAGAAATGGCCAACAAGCAGCCTCTGTCATCGGGCAGCAGCAGCCGCGAGCGATCGCATAGCCTGTCCAGATGAGAATTACAGCGATTTGGTTATTGTTGACAGACAGCGCTGATCAAGCACTCAATCATGCAAACATACACACAAAGTAGTCGTCCAGCAACGTCCTGCACCGACATCGTAGAGTAGTCCCGCAATCACAACGGCAGAACCCTATCTTAAGTGCTAAAGTCTTTAACTGACGTTCTTTTCTAAACTTGACTTGTATAGATGTTTCCCATACAAAAGCAAACCCCATTCGACGACACATTGTTTCCTAGTACAACGTGCACACGTTGCTGTGCACCATTAAGAGCTGTGCCTGTGCATTGTATACCATACCCGCCAACAGTGTTTTGTTCTGTAAACAAATGATAACCAAATCGTGTATAATATTGATAGTGCGGTGCGTCCTCCCGACACTAGAACCTAAACTGTAAATGTCTTGAAATGTGCGCCCCTGCGGTAGATGAGACAATTTATAAACCGACTGCAAGCCCGATTAATGGTATATACAAGTGTAGTTGTAACATAAGAAGTCGCTTAAACGCTAGTTGAAATGTATCCCCCACAATGTGCATTGGGAGCCCGACTTATTTGTAATTAATACCCCATTTCGAGAGCGTGATCCGTAAGCTAATGCGAGCCATTACACACACATACAACACCCCACGCCTGTATGGATAATTGTAAATGTAAGAGAGCAATTGTTATGCCGCCCCTGTGTGCACGATCGCCATTCTGCGCGCATTTTGTGTAAATTCAGTAGCAGCCCAGCAAAGTCATATTTCTCTTAAAATACGTTTGGAAATATTTAAGTTTTTAGCCGGCCTGTTTTGTTCGTTTTCGTTTTACAATCGAATATCGAAAGATCAACCCGTACATTGATACAAGCATACAGCATCGTATGAACACTAGAGTATATATGCATATACTTATATATACTTAATTCAAATGATTGTGAGTTAGTTTAATATTACATAAATATTAATTATAAATTACATTATTTGCAACTTAACCCGATCAACCAGCATATAAGATAAAAAAAACAATATTGTCAAGTTATTAAAAATTGAAATAAATCTTAAATAAAAAAAA
>JAEIII010039183.1:0-17736 GCA_018905755.1 Drosophila ohnishii | reverse complement strand
ATCATATAGCTGCCATACAAATGTTCGATACATTTTTAGAAAAAAAATTATAACTTGGCTCTTTTTGAACATTTTTGCATAATTTTTGAGATATGCATATACATATATGGCCAAATTATATTATTTCAGAATTTCGATTTTAATTTTATGATAATCCGACTACTATATCTTATAGCTGCCATAGGAACGTTCGGGAAATTAATAGAAAAAAATTATAACTTCGTTGTTTTTCAACGTATTTTCATCTTCTCTGAGATATAAGCTTTTTTTATTATATCAGAATTTTGTTATAAATTTTATGAAAATCGGACAACGATATCATATAACTGCCATGGAAGCGATCGGTAGAAGTAGAGAAAATGTAAAGCTGGTAATGTAAAACTGTAACCATAATAAGTAAAATGTAATGAAACCCTGTTTTGTGTGTGTTTTCAGAATTTTATTTATGCTATGTATAAATATCCAACTTATATATATTTTCTTTATTTTTTTTTTATTATTTAAACAGAATGGCTCGTTTCTTAATGATCCATTGCATTCTGCAAGGGCATACAAAGTTCGGCTGCCGAAGTTAGCTTTCTTTCTTGTTTTGTTTACATTATTTTAACTTCAAACAAGTTACGAATTTTGATCTAGCAAATACTAATACAAATACGAAAACATTATCCAAATGTCCATGGACTCAAAAAAAAAAACTCATTGTTGCTTATGATAAAATGCAGCATATTTGAAAAAGAAAATACTTATATATTGATTAAATATAACTTCTAAAAATTAAATTCAATTTAATTACTTGGCAAACTTCGCAGACTTTTGCAATTTTCAAGGTGAAGTCAATCAAAACTTCCGGTTTTTGTGCCGATCGATTTGCAGTCTTTTAAAAAAATAATTTCAAAACGACAAGTCTGCAATACTTTCTTTTTATAATGCAAATACATAGTACTGGTAAAATCCATCAATCGTAAAAAAAAAATATTTAAAAAAGGCTAGTACGAATGTACCGTTCGCCATCCCGGAAATGCCCATATATTTAAAATTTGTATTATGTTTTATATTTCAACCCTGAGATGTACCTATACGATTTTAAAACAATGTTTTCAATTGACGAAACTCATCCCTCAGAGCCCGGGATAAACTGCCCATTCCTGAGGACCAAGACATACTTATCTTACTGTCCAAAAATTGCGTTTAGTCATTCTAGCCATTTATTAATCTAATAAACTTTGGACTCATCCCTCCCAGCTGGTGTGCAATATAAACTTGTTTGCTTGTTTCTGAATCTGGCCAACACGATAATGTCATGTCAACGTCACTTGCAGATATCCTGGGAGTCCACCACTTTAGGCTTTTGGTACACCGAGTTGCTGGAGCGGAACGGCCAGTTCCGTACCTGGATATCCACGGATCGCCCCAAGGTGAGTGGACACTGAGCATTGTGCAGTTTTCTAATGGAAATTATGATTAACTAGGTGTTCTGGATGACGGGCTTCTTCAATCCCCAAGGCTTCCTAACAGCCATGCGACAGGTGAGAAGCTGCAGCTCCTGGGTGTGGGCTCAAACATTGGTCCTGTTGCGATTTGCACCTACCAGCGACGGTGCCTGGTTGCTTAATAGGAAAACCAGGATGTGAATACAAATCGCCGCTTAGCCGGGAATCAATATTCTTTTGTCAAACATACATCGTTCGGAAGAGTACCTTCTGTGTGCCATTAAAACCTCCATTCCTGATTGACGTATCTGATTCGCTCCACATTAAAGGTTCTGCTCTCTTCTTTACATGTCTGCGGCGACACACTTGAATCCGCTGACTTCCAGGAGGTGACGCGAGCCCACAAAGGCTGGGCATTGGACTCGGTGGTGCTCCAGAATCAAATAACGCGCTACAACCGTGAGGACATCAGCGAGTACCCCACTGAGGGAGTGTATGTGCACGGCCTCTTCCTCGAGGGTGAGTTTCCTGCCTTTACCCTGTACTTACTTGTGGCGCCTTCAATTGATGCCCACCTGCCTTCATTTTTCAGGGGCCTCGCTGGATCGCCGCAGCGGCAGGCTGATTGAATCCAAGATGAAGGTGCTCTACGAGCAGATGCCCGTCATCTATATATATGCGATAAACACGACGGCCGGCAAGGATCCCAAGCTGTACGAGTGCCCCATCTACCGCAAGCCCCAGCGCACCGACCTCAAGTACGTGGGCTCGATTGATTTCGAGACCGAGTTCAATCCCAAGCACTGGACCCTGCGCGGCGTGGCACTGCTCTGTGACATCAAGTGAACGAACCCCCAGTCCCAGTCCCAGTCCCGGTCTCAGTCCGAGTCCCAGTCTTGGTCCCGCTCCTGTCCCGGTCACTTTTTGCGTCCGTGCCATTGTTTGCCATCATGTCAACGGCTGTACGTGAGTGGGGCTCCTAATGGCGCTGTGATAATTATCTTTTTTGTTTTTCGGTGGGCGGACGTTAAAGTTTCGTGTAATCCGGCGCAAATACAACGTTATTAATTAAGCCCTCGGGCGAGGCAAACTGTTTGCACTCGGGAGCACAGAGCACCTCCAGCACAATTATTAGCTGTTATCCATTTTTACAAATCCGTCCAAGGAGGGGTCCAAAAGCGCACAATATCCGTAGAGAGTTGCAATATGTGTGCGAGTAGCGATTCAATAAAGAGCTTCGAGCATGTGAACTTATCTGAAATGCCCAATGTAATCCCAGTTGGAGACCAGCAGATATATATTTTTTGGTACCCTGTAAGGGAAACGAACAACGTCACTCTCTGCCTGTTGCAGACGTCTAAACAAAGGCCCAGGTAAGCAGGATTGTCCCAAGTATTGATTAAAAGTGGCTTCGAAGACCCTTGTATTTATCGAGTCTCCCGTTTCGACCGGACCCTCTGCCATCATAAATATGAATACAATTCCCACAGAATCGAGTCCCGAGGAAAGTTAATTAAGCGGACGGCTTTGTAATTGAATGTCATGCCAATGCCTCATGATTTTTATTTTCGATTTTGTTTGTTTGTTTTTAATAAGTATATACGTACATACATATAATTTTTTGTATAATATATAATTTGTTCGTTTGATTTTTCTTTTGGAATTTCATTAGCTTCGATTGGATTTTATTTACATACACATAGAAATTAATTGTTTGTATTAAATTTAGCAATGTACAGAACGTAACTTTTAAATGTTTAATTAAGTTGCTTGGTAAATTCCTTGTCCATTTACACAACACGTGGCGTATTCATGTACCGAAGTATTTAATAGCTTGCTTGTACTGGGTAGTAAGTAGGGATAAAATCGTAATTCGTATATGATTTAGAACCATTTGTCTCCTAAGTATCTCCTAAGACCTGAACCCCTTGCTTTCCTTTGACGACGTAAACTCAATAGTGACCGACTGTGGATTAAAATGGCGCCGGAAGTAAAACAGAGGAGCTGTGCATACCAACTCCGCATTATGCTAATTCTATTTGAGCATTTGTGTTGCGTAACTAAAAGCAGCGAAGGAATGTAGAAAAGAAGCAATTTCCGCCCGCGGACAAAGTAAACAAAACCTGAAAACGCCTTCGACAGGTCAATACTGCATTACGTACGAGTAATTAACGCCAGTCGTTTAAATTACCCAAATTACACATAGATCACTATCAAATACGCATGCACTTACGTGCATGTCCTGTAAGTAAGTAAGTGTCAGCAGGAACAATGCCTTCGCCTCTAGAAGGGTGTGTTGTGAGTCGGGGGGCTTGTTTCAACAGTATCTTTGAGAGAGGTAGCATAAATCGTTACATACACCGTTGGTTATTTTCGATAAAATATAGAATTCAAATGCGAATACATCTAGCAACGTAGCAACGTGGGAGTAAGTTCGTCATCGAGGGAGTATGTGCACACACAACACTGCCTGCCGCCTGCCGCCTGCCATTAGGAACCGTCAATTTGCAATTAGCCGTCTAATACATACCACTAGCTGTCGGCCTCAGTATCTGTGTCTGTATCTGTTAATGTATCTGTATCTGCATCTGTGTATCCTTACTCGCAGCTCGATCCCGCTCAATTAGTTAACATTATGCTGGCCCCTGTGAAAGCGATAGGGAAAGGTCCAGGGCAGGCGGTCGTTTGCATTAACCGCACCGACAGCTCCACGGCCGCGTCCACGACCACTTCCAGCTGCCTCCTCGTTGGCCCAGTTGGACCCGAGCCCCTCTAGTCCCGCCCCGGTGTCGTTGTCGTTGTCGTTACCGTCGACATCCTGTTCCTCGTCTCCCGCATATCTCGCCGAGGCTTTACTGGCTTCGTTCTCGTGTTCTTGGCTCGTTTCGTTAGCAGCTGCATTTCCGTTGGTCCGATGCCTGGATGCCAGTCTCATTCCGACCACGTCCAGAGATTTCTTCGCATAGCTGAGCAACTGCTTCTGTCCTGGTAGAGACTGAGTCCGTGTTGAGTCGGCAAACTGTGACGGAGACTGCGACCATCCGTAATTCCACAGTTGGCTGGGGAAATGCTCCCAGGGCAAGAGCAGCTGTTGTCGATTCAACGGGTGCTGCTGTGGCGGCTCCTGCTCCTGCTCCTGCTCCTGCTCCTGCTGATGCAGCTCCTCCGGCTCTCCCCATTCCTGGTCGCGCTCCAGCTGTTGGTCCAGCTCTAGTTCCCGCTCGGATGGCCACTGCTGGCGATAGCGGCTGCTCACCTTGGGACCCGGGCGCAGAAGCACTCGCTTGCCCACGTTCTTGAGGATGGCGCGGTTGAGTTCGACCTGTGTGAGTGCAAGAGAAGCAATATGGGTTCACAAAAAATGCTGTATAAAATGGGCGACAAAGTGCTGCTTTGGCCACATCAACCCTCTTCCCATTCCCACACCCGCACCGATTTCCATTCCGAGTCCCCTGCTATTCCCATTCCCAGTCCCAAAAGGATCTCCCTTAACAGAGGACCAGCCAAACGAGATTGGCGCACACATATATTGGTCGACCACACTCCAAATGTGATTAAGGTTGCAATTTGATTCGCAATTCAAGGGCCATTTTATTTAATTACTTGAGAGTCGGTCCTTAGCACACTTATTCTTCGACACCTTTGCTCTGAACCTCGAATGGCCTGTTTAAAGCAACCGTTGAATTTATTTTAGTTTTGATTGACCGGCAACCAATCTTCGGGATTCCTAGTTGGATATTCGTGGATTCAAGCGCTGGAGCTGAAGTTTGCGATTCGAGTGGCTTGCAGTGTTTAATTATTTGATCGCCCAAATCCAATTAAACCCCTAAAGAGCTTTAATTCTGTTCAATGAGACTGGTGTCTGGAAATGTATTTAATTAGGGCTGCCATTGGGTATGCTTCTTCCGTAGAGTTCAGTTCCGTTCAGCTAATTCTGAATATAAGGTAAACGTTTCTATTTTTACTCGTGCCTCCCTATCCTTCGCTGCATTATTCAGACCCCGTCGATGTGTGCTCCTTTAAGGCGGACAATGCCAATCCAATTTCCCTTCTGGCAGTAAATCTCCCTGCAGGATACTTAAAGCATGTGCGGCATGCGGAGGAGAATATCATACCTGTGCTCGCTCCTCATCTTTCACCAATTCAAATTGCTTTTGGGATGCATGGATTAATTTGTAAAACCCTTTGACAAATCAATATTGTTATCTCGGCGTGTGTGAATGGGCTCGGCAGTGTGTGCTCATCCATCGCCACCGCATCGACCCTCTTTAACGGAAATTCAACGTGGGGCCAAAAGGTGAGGCTAGGCGGCTATCAAGGCAAATTGTTCGAATTCCTCGCATTAAAACGTTTGATTTTTTCTTATGTTCTTTTTCCTCTTTTTTGTCTTTTGTATTGCGTTCCGCCTTGGGGCTCGGAGCGCTTGGTAACCAAATAAACTCGCTTTGTTGCCGAGCCAAAATATTTGTGTTACACATACGCAACGCTGGTTTTGTTTTGGGCGCTGCATGTATATTCCGGGCGAAGTGCTTAAGCCCTGTTTGGGCTCCATCTTGGGATTGGATCTTGTTTACCTTGCCGGAGCGACTATGTGGGCTCCTCAATCCCTACTGGCGGCGGCGGCGGCCTCCTCGCTCTGATAGTCCATGGAATATTTATGGAACAGGCGCTTGCCAGCCCGGCGAGGAGGAATTAAAAAACTTTGTGCAGCTGCGCGTTCTTTATGGCTTTTTGAAAGTATTTCTCGTTAGACATTCTAGTTTTGATTAGCCGCTTCATTTTCATTTGCGAATCGCTCCCCGTCGAATTACTCACTCCCCGCCTTTCAGCGGAATTGTTTTCCGTTTGTCTTGCGGCCAAAGTTTTCCTTTCCTTACCGTTTATTAAAAATACCACGCAAAGTGGTCAGCGAGGCCCCTTCTATTGCAGCCATCACCTTGGGCGCACACCCTTCCCCACCCCTACTTCCTACACACCCCTTGTACTCACCTGGCGGGAGTTCTCCTTCATTTGCCTGCGTGCGATTTCCAGGAGCAGCCGCTGACGCAGCACATCCAGGGGATTGACAATGGACAGCGACGGCTTGTTCCGCTTGGCGGCGAGCAGAAAGTCATCCTGGACGGGGAGAATATATACAGACATTTACATTTACTGCCAACTTCTTGGCGCATCACATAATAAAGTCGTGGCCAGGTAATGCAAAAAGTTTTAAGTCCCATTTTCAAAAACAGTTTTGCGCAGCGAGTTGTTTTTCTTCGGCGTTGATGGGAAATAAAACCTCCGACGGAATATTAGCATCGAGGGCGGTCGGGTAAGGGCAATCTTGAGGGCGACCCTATATAAAGGCTTACATCACGCCTTGTTTTTCCCATATTGGGAAATAATCGTTCAAAATCAATCTTGGAATCTTATCGCTGTTATTGTTCTACGTTTTTTCCGCAATGAACAATCGGACTTTTTGGCGATAACAGCCCTTCCCGCAGATAAAATGGAAAATTTCAAAAAAATTCGTTAGTCACAGCTGAAAAGCAATTGAGAGGTAGGAGCTGTTGACGGGACCAGAAAACACCTGATACTCTAATTTAATAATGGGCCATGACAGCGCCGACAGCAATTTCTTCGCGATTTCAGGGAACTGTGGCTGGATCGTAAAGATAATCTCTCAAATCTAACCTGAGCTCAGTCCAAGTTTATGATAGTTTCCAGGGAAAATTCAGCAAAGTCTCCCAGCTAATTCTCGGAAGCTGGGTTAAGTCACCCGTAGAATTTGCATATCTAAGTCCGGGCGGGCAGCCGGCGTAAACAACCGATCCAGAAATCATGCTCAGATAAATATGATAATTACGATTTATGTTTGTCTGGCTATCAGACATGCCAGCGATTAGATAGGGACACGCCAGTGTGTGGTCGCGGCGACTGGCAGCGAGTGGACGCTCTGGTTATCAGAGTTCTATAAAAGCAATGCTCCCACCTAGTGGCTGGTAGTACACTCGAAACACTTGCGAAATGAAGGTTCTAACGCTCCTAGTATTGACGGCCCTTGTGGCGGTGGCCGTTGGCCGGCCGAACGGCGGTTGGTTCGGAAACTTTGGCGGAAACTGGATCAGGAGATTCGGTTGGGGCTCGGATGACACGGAGGCGGTTAAGGCAGGCTCCGGCCACTGGAATGCTGGTCACGGTAACAGCCAGGGTCAGTGGAATGGCAATGGCCATGGTCAGGGTCAGTGGAACGGAGGCAATAACCATGGACATGGGCAGGGCAACGGTCATGGAAACAACCACGGCCATGGACACGGCCACGGACACGGCGGTCATCGCCCGCCGCCGCCACCACCCCCACCAACGGAGGAGGACATTGCCTCCACTACGGAAGTGACTAATCCCGCCGAGGAATCCACTCTCGCCCCCGAAACTCCAGAGGGCTCCACCACTCAAGCCCCGGAAGAAGTCACCACAGACTCAGAGGACGGCAGCGGATCTTCAGAAGATACCACACGGGCCCCCGAAGCTCCGGAGGAGTCCACCACTCTGAGCCCCGAAGAGGCTGAAACTTCGGCGGCTCCAGAAGAAAACACCACGGAACCCGAAGAAGGTAGCGGTTCAACTGAAGAGACCACCTTGGCCCCCGAAGAGCCCGAGGACTCCACGACCCAGGCTCCCGAAGAGCCCGAGGATTCTACGACACAGGCTCCCGAAGAGCCCGAGGATTCTACAACCCAGGCTCTCGAACAGTCAACCACCGATGTTCCAGAAGAGACCACCATCGACGCCATTGTCTAGGATCTTGGTCTAACTACAAAACCTAGGACTTGCGCCATAAAAATTGTTGAACAAAATAATTTGGATATTGCGACTCAAAATCGCTAGGATGTTTTTCAACAAGTTTTATAGCGAAGAATGCATCAAATATTAAACTATTGTAACTAAATTATTCTCGGTGCTTCGGCCAAAAATCACGTGTTAGCTATTTATAGGACTATTTTGGTACCTCGTTTAAGGAACGTTAAGTGAACTTGTCACGTACTCGTCATTTAGTTTTATAGTTTCCATAATCTAAGCAATTAAAAGAGCCCAAAACTACTTAGCAATGAATGCCTTTATTTCTTTGAGTTCTGTCGAAAATGTAAAACATCGGCCCTCATTAAGCACTTGTCGCGCTATTGAACTTTCGCTTTCGTGGCCATGACAGTGTATTGTTAGTTTTGTGTTTCTGTCCCGGTGATAAACTGATTGATTGACGCATATACATACATCACACTTGACTGATTAGTTGGCGAATCGACTCTTATCGGAGCATATGTACCCTGCATGTCGTCTCGTGCTCACTATGCGTCATATTTTGCGATGCAAATGGAAAGTTTCATAATTGACTTTAATCAGTGCCCATTGGGAATAATGGGAAATATAATTGAAAATGTATATATACAACAGGTGAACTCCACAAATTATATGTATAACTACTAGAGCTAAGACAACCGTTTGGAAAGAAAAAAACCTTACGATGTGACGAATACCACCATTAACTCCCCAAATGTCACCAATAACTTAAATAGTTTCTAATTCCGGCAGAAGGTTTATTGGACGACTGTCCAAAGTGATGATTGTATATAATTACAATTGGTTTAAAAATACTTGAGTTATCAGGCGGCAGTGTTGCAACTCCTTGTATTTTTTCAAAATTTCGGACTGCATGGGGCTTTTATCTGACAAAAGAATATGACTGGATTGAGCTTAAAATAAGAATAATTGAAATAAATATTGTAACTGTGCCAAAACTTTTGTGACACGAAATATGGATGTTTTTCTCTAATGTTTAAATATTTAACAAAAAAATGTATTCATTTAAATGCTGCATTCGCCTGGTAATGACATTTAAAGTTCATCCTTACAACTGTGCCAACAGTTTAGTTCGTCACTGTATATTTCTTGCACATATAATTGTAGCAGGGACTGTAAAATGATGTACTTAAATCGTACATTTTACAAACAAACCTGCGCGGCATTTAAATTGCGCAGGACGAAGAATCGACTATACCGAATTCGAACAACTTCTTAAAAAAGCAGAAGTGAAAGTTTTGATTGTGGACAACAACGGGAGTTGGCCAACACAAACAGAATGTTTCTCTTGTTGTGTGTTTTCGTTCGGCTAATGAGGCCCGTGCAAAATCCTTGACGAAAATTTCCATTTGTTTTGAAAGCAATGGACATTAAGTAATGGTGTTGCCATGTTCGTGTGTGTTAACGCAATTGATTTTATGGCCAGATTGCCGATTAATTTTTGTTGGCCCGAACCAGTTTCACATTGCGGCATTTGTCACGGATGAAGCACTCATGGCCCAGATTAGATTAAGCCAGAAGCGAGATTCCAACGGATTTTTAGTGTTAAGTGGATTCGCGGAAATGAAGGAACGAGATTTGCAACTCCCAAATAGGATTCCTTAGGGCGAGGGCAATTCAGATTATCACACAAAAATGAAAAGACTTAGCTGGTAAAGTATAACTATTTCTTAAAACTCGAAATTTATAGATTATTTGAACAGTTATCTCCAAGGTAATGTCCACCAATTTGTAAACTGTTAATTATGTAGTCTATTAAGGCCGAGAACTCCTGAGAGCAGAGCTCTCCTACACCTTTTTCCGCCAAGTCCTTTGTAAGGAACATGTCCGCTGATATATTTGCCTCCTCGGTAAGGCTTAATGCCTCGACCAATGCGTCAATTTATGAACAGAAAGCATGACGTCTGTCAAAGGAGCTGCGAAAACGGTTGTTCGTGGAATGCAGACCCAATAATTGAGTGTGCATTCGGAAAACATTCGCAGAGAGCCGCAAAAACTGCTGTCAGTCACAAAGCGGACAAGGGACAGAAGGAATATGTATATTCGTTCGAAGCGCACCTGTATATTCCGTGCATCTGTGTAGTCCAGAGGATATCCGTTTGTGCGGCCGCTTCCGCCGGCTTCCGCTCCTGCGCCTGGTCCTGGGCCTGGTCCTGCTCCTCCTCGCTGCGCCGTGCAGACGAGCCTCGTGGCACACAGTAAAGTTAATAGCACCGGACAAAACCACGCTGTGGCTTTCATCATTCTGCAAAAAACGGCGAAAAAAGGTCAGAAACGCATGAGTGTGTGCACAATTACAAATTTGCATGTAATGCAAATTGGTTGGCTTGTAAAAATCGTATCGCAAACATCGAATATAAATAAATATTGATACAAGACCTTTGCCAATAAATTAGGTGGCTAAGGTCCTGAGGGAGCAATGCAATTTATTTATGCAGCGAAAGTTCTCGTTAACATATAAAATCCCACATAATCAGACGTATGCGGAGTAAATCGGAAAATGCATCGGTCCAACGCCTGATTCTCATTTCGACTTCTGCTGGTCATATTCATGACTGTTGGCCAAGTCCTGCTCGGTGCAGGATAGCTATCTAATATGCGCAACATTTTTCAGCACGATGGTGTGTTCATTTGCATGGAAAATTAAGCTTATATGTGCGGCTATTATTTCTAGAACATTTTTCGACCATTGCCGCTCGCAAACTTTGACCTCTCGCCGGTGCTCCCACTGGAACGGAATGAAAAAATAAATTGCTGACAGCTAACCTGTGAAAAATGTGCAATATTCTGACAACAAGAAGTGCTCCTCATAATTTATGGGTCACGTAAATATGTGGTACTTCTGAAACCTAGTTTTTATGTACACGCTGAATGTGTATGCATATCAATCTCACGTCCCTGTGGACTTTTCAATCGGCTTGCCAGGGGAGTTGTGTAAATGTACCCCAGACTCTGGGCAAGTTTGGAAGAGGAAATGAGGTTCTCACACTCGTCGATGTGCCATCTGCAGTACCTTTCCTGTTGCCAAATTAAAGGTGTTGCTGGGGCACTGGATTTCCGAAATAGACTGCTGTCCTTGCAGAAAATCGTGTTCTCGTAAATATATTTATTTACCTAGGGGTAAGGCTTTGGCTGACAAGACCACCTAAGGCCTCCTGAAAATATACACACGGCAATACAAGGCATCACCAGGTACCTAACCTAAACATATACTTGTAATTGGTTTGAAATATTTCCCTTTTTCGTGTTACTTACATATGTACATATAGCAACTTAAAGAATATTTAGTGCTTGTCTTTTCTACCAAAATAAAAAGAATATTTTTACACAAAGTGCACCTGTTCAAAATAAGTTAATTTAAAACAGCACATACTTAAAACAACTCAACTTTTTCCAATGTCCGTAACCTAAACTTTGAAACTTTCCTGCCTCATTGTTCCATGAAACTAGATTCTGTTGCAAAATTTCTTCCTTTCATTGAATACATTGTTTTACAAACGTCTTCGTCAAGGCAAACTGTTGGAAAACAAATAACTTTTGACACTGGCGGCTTTCACTAACCATTTAAATTTTATTAGAACCTTTAAAACATTTCATTTTATGTTCATCAACTCCAAGCAACACATTCTGTGTGACCTTTTTCAGGAATTCAACATCTGAATTTTTGTGGTCCCTCAAAGCGAGGCAAACGGCGGAATTTTGAATCCTGATTTCGACTAGCCCCCTCCTGCAGAATGCACCCCACGTCTCGCATCTCCTGTCTCACAGCTCTTTTGTTCTGCGCTGGGGGACAGGATTGGATCCCACCTGTCAGCCGGAGCATTAGACATCATCGTGTAAGTAAGTGCTAATGGCAGCAGCATTAGTCCTGCCGGCAATCACATGTCATATAGATGCCACTTGCTGAACGAGGATTTACGATTTGCGAATTGCGAATGTGGGCGGTTCGGGACGCACTTTTGGGCCACTGATGGGTTTTATTATTGATTTCCCCTACATATAAAATAGATCGCAAATAAGCGAGCTGCTGAATGCGGGTGAAATGTGAAAGTTTCCGCGCCCATGCTGGAGTTGCAGCGGAAATTGCACCGCAATTGAATTTGGGATTCTCGAGCGATTTTCTGCCTAATGGAGGGGAATTCCTTCGCTTTTGCCTTCTCCATCGGCATGGCGCTCGCCTTCGCCGTGGATTGAAGTTTCCGAGAAGAGGCGGGTAATGTAATGAATGAATTCCAGCATTTGAAGTTGAACAAATATTGATTTTGTGGAAGTAATATGGAATTCAGGGCAATAAAACTGCCCTGCCCCACTGAGGATTGGCCACCGCCGCGCCGCCTGACAGCCATTGTCATATATCCCAGAGACGGAAATCGTGATTGCCCGGGGCTACTTGCCAGCACGTCCTTCCAGTTTTATCGGGAGAAAACGAGGAAATGAAAATGCCTTATCTATGCCAACTTGAGCTATTTGCATACGCATGCAAATACGAGCGAGCAGCATGTGAACATCGCATCGGCATAGGGGCAAGTTTTGCCAGCTTTAAAGGCCGTAAATCCCTAAATCCCTCAATCCGATTTGATTATGGCCATAAAAGAAAGCGCCAGAGGAAGGTCAATTCTGGGAGCCATCAATCGGGGGTAAAGCGAGGCGTGGGGAAAATAACAAGGTGTGATTGCCGACGCTGCCAACAAGAGCGCCAACGCTCGCTAAGCCTGTTTGCTGTCTATTAAATGACGGGATGTCTTGTTACCTGAAACCGCCGGCAACAGTGTCTAAAAAGAAACTCACACACACACACACACAAATGTGGAACGGAAAACTAATTAGCTTAAACGTTTTTTAAGCAATCAATCAACGTTCGCCCCATTTGGGTACAAAACTTGCACAACTTTTCCGTCGTCGAGGTGTTCTGGCTGAAATCTGATATGGGTCGGCGCTTTCCATCGGAAAAAACGTTTAAGCCACAATCTCGAAGCATATAAACAGCGACGTCTCCTTATTTGCTCGAATAATATCACACAAAAAGAAATCACCTTGTCAGTGGTAATTGTCCCTAATTTCGGTGTGGATGGATCTCCGACGCGCGACGGGTACGGATTGATTTACGACGATCGAGATACTTCGCGTATGTTAAACTCAGCAGCTATTAGTGACCTAGTAATCTTTCGCTTTTCCAATTTATTTTATATATTCACGCACCGCGCCGAAAACTGGAAACGGGATCCTGAAACTCAAACTGAAACTGTTGCTGCTGGAGAGGCTGGTTTTGCTGGTGTTTCTGGGACTCCTGGTGGTGCCAGCATCGAACCTCGAACGCAACAGGCTGACGACGAACGGAGGACTCACGGAGTCAAGCGATTACGCCGTGTTTTTATATTAAGCTCCACGAGCGCGACACGAAGTGCTGCATCCGAGGAGTCACGACAGCGTCGTCGATGAGGAAGGAACCGAGTCCGAAGAGTTATGAATGAAAACGTGCGAGTGCGGCATGTTGGCAGGACGGAGATGAGGTGGGTGCCGAGGCGTAATCAGAGGCGGACACGGGGCCAGGAGGCTGAGAGAGTTAGACCCCCGCAATAAATCACCAAGGTGTGCGCCAACGTATTAAGGAATTGACGGATTCACGGTGGGGAGCTGCTCGAGTCCAGGTGTTGCGTGCAACATGTTGCCGGCGGGTCGACATCGTCATCGCTGTAATTATCGAACTCAATTAATATTTAATGAGTTTTATTTGCACATTAATTGTTCGATTTAAAGCCAGACAGCGCATACATATTCTGTGCGGGCGACGAGGATCCGGAGAACGAGCAGAAGCACTCAATGTCATGTCAATGGTGCTAACGTGGCCTGACGTGAGTGAAATTGCTCGCCATAAATCCGTCACACGTCCTGCGTCCATGGCACAAGATGAGTTAAGGACCCCACATATTAATCTACACCGTTCGTACTACCTTTTTTATATATTTACAATACATACACTCCTATAATGGCGGATACGATTTTTAACCCTTTGACTCCATTTGGCATAAAAAATAAAGGACAATATTCTAAAAATCGGTTAAGGAGATACCAAAGCAAAAAGAAAAACAAAGAAAAATTCAGACAGTTGGGGGAAGAGGCTAAATCGACTAGGCTGATGAACGTGATCAAAAATACATGTACACATTATATGGTATATACTGTATGGAATCGTTCTTTTATCATTTCTTTATCCGTCTACCTGTTACATGTTGGTAGTTATTTATAATACCTTTGCATCCTGTAGGTGGGTATGGAGGATTTGTTAAATGGGCGAACCTGTGGTGCTTTTTAACTAAGATTAATTACAATAGACAAGCTTTTTTTATCAGTAATTTGTGCATTCTAAATTGCTTTGGGAGCCACAACCAGATTCCGCTCTAAAACAATCAGAGGCAACAGTGTTGCCTTCGTCCTTCGGGATGATGATGCTCGCCCACTTTGAAACACTTTTTAATTGCTTTCAACACGTGTCTTCGAGTATTTATGTACTTGGAGGTGCATGTGTCGGCTTGTAATTAAGCACGTAGGCAAACGCCTCCGTTTCCTGCCCAGCAGGATGCTTTATAGCTGATCGAATCCCGTCAAAATGCCACTCCCGCCACTCGATTTTATAGAACACTCTAGCTTCATTGAGCGTGCGAGGCAAATTCATTAATTAACTTTTAATTTTCAGCATATTCCTTTGTAAAACGTGTCTAGTCAAAGTTAGCGGAAAAATTGCTGTGCCATAATATAACTAATAAGTAAATGGGTTAAAGGCACACTTTGTCAGAAAATATACAAGTGTTTTTTTTTTTTAACCCTGGCTGAAATTCACTTAAATAAAAGTAAAGTCCCCTCTCTGCCCAATGAGGTGGCAATACCAAGTACTTATAATAAATCCAGTTAATACGACTGGGCCACTTTCGACAGACGCTTCGGACTCATTAATATGTTTATCACCGAGCTACAGAGTTCAATCCCACTCAAGACTTCACTCAAGGCGCCGCGTCCGCCGTTGCCGTCCAGAAAGCCTTTTGTCTGATTTGCGTAATAAGTCAATGACTCAACGGAGCGTCTCTTGACACCCCTTTTTCTAATAGCCCACCGACGATTGACGCTCGGTAAAAGGCATTTAATGAAGAGCAAAAAGGCAGCCGGCTCATTTCATCCAATTATCCTTGTTATGGCCAGCCAGCCGCTGGTTCTATCCAATTAAACACATTTATGCGATTGTGTGAGTGTCAGGGAACTTGGCGTATCGGTCAAGTTAAGTCATTAATGATTAGGAACATCTTAGTGCCAGCACACTTCATTGTGAATATTATTAAAGCGATGAAACATGCCAGCATTTAATTAGGGCGGCCCTCGCTCCTTGTGTTTTTTAACCACAATATTTGGCTTCCACTCGAGTCTCTCTTTGAAATGTTAGTTTCATTGCAGTCGAAATGAGCGGATTATTCTAAGAAGCCTTTCAATTAAATCAAGTTACGGGCCATTTAAGCAAAGCGAAGAATCAAGCAGTGGAAGTTAGTCAAAAAGTTTGCGGAATATATATTTCAGCTAATCCCAGTAAAGTTTCGCCAAACTTGTCCGTCTTTGATGTAGATTTTATTGCAACCAAAACGTATTGAATTCCTGAGATAAGCAGTTTGGAATGTTGTATCTCGAGAAACACATCTGATCCTTAATTTTGTTTGTCTTGTAGAGCGATATACATTTAGTAGAAAATCAAGTTAGTACAATGTTATCATACTTCAAACGAACCTTAGTTTTCAGACATTAGAAATTAATAAAACTATTTTCGTCTAGATTAGATTTAGTTTTTTCTTTTTATTTTTTATTATTCTGAGAGATACATTGTATTTTAAAAGATATATTTATATAATAAAATCTAAACAGCTCTTGGAAAACTTCATATACATATATTTCTTTTTACGGTAAACAACATGTTGCCACAATAAGCTACATATATAACTAATGTATTTACGTGTTTATATGTTATTAAAATGTATTATTAACTGTGTACATATCTATGGATATATGTTTATGTGCCAAGTTAATTTTTAGCATATGTATTATTTTTCTTTGAGCACCGCCACCCTATCCTTATATTTATAATTTTATATTTTAAGTTAGCTCTTCTAGTTTTTTAATATGGATAATATTTTGTTGAATTTTTTTCTTGCACTCGTCTTCTATAATGATTAAATTATTTATTTTACAATTATCTATAAACTAGAATGTCATTTAGTGCGATATCGTTTAGCTTTTGAATCGCGGAAAGAACATTTCAAAAAAGAATACCAGTGTACTAAGCCCAGCAGGAACTTTTTGAAAGTGCTCCAGATTATTGTGAAAAACGTCGCATTAAAAGTGGCAAGTATTTCGGCTTAGATTACCTTAATTACAAACCAATATTTTCGTTAAGTTTGCAGTGTGTTGCTAATGCGAATTGAACATTCTTATTTACTGAAGATTGTAAGCGGGTTATGCTATTAAGATTCAAAGAGCGCTTGGAACCATTCGAAAAATGTTTCTAGTCCAAAGAATTTGGCATTACAAATACTCCAGCACCCCTTTGTTTTTTTTTAATGACGATTCGTATAACCAATTGGTGGTCCGTTTACATAACTTTCATTTTAAATGAAAGTCTTCATCCTGATACGATAATTTTACTAATTAAAACTTTGGCCTTCTACAAAACACCATAAATCAGCAGGAACCTATTTGATCTATTGCTTGTGGCAAACTACAAACACTACAATATTTTGTGAGCTATGGGCTGACCACGCTAATATGCATGACTATGTGTTTACCCTGCATAGCGAATCATCAAAAATCCTTTTATTTAGTTGAGGAATCATCAAAGAATTCTCATGCATTTGGACACATCATCGAGAATTCATTAACCTTTCATCGACTTGTCATAAATTTTAATCGTCTATTCATCAATAGGCCAGTTGTCGAACGAGAGCGTTCGCTCGGCGGAAGTCAAAGTCTACACTTATTTTTAATGCTCAATATCTTAAAAATTTAGTGTCGAAATTTTACATCGATCAAAGGAAAATGTACTTCGTCAATGGGCTTTTAAAAACATGCTGTTTTCTGCTCTATGTATGAGCCTTAAAAAGTTTAAAGCGCTCTCCTGCGAAGTGTCACTAAAAGTGGACTAACGTAACACAGAAGATAACTTTTTCAACTTATTCTAATTCTTATTTATCCAATTTCATAAATCCCATCGTAACTCGTGATAGTTGCCTCTTAACTAATGCATATGGATATTTGCAGAAAATGTCTTCGTTTGACATGTTATTTTTTTGTTTTGGACTCTTTGAACCGAAACTCTGTTCGCGAGTTTAAGTGCAGGCCTTGTGTCATACCACCTTTTTAGAGGTATACAAACTCTTGTTCATTTTTATACCCTTGCAGGGTATTATAATTTCAGTCAGAAGTTTGCAACGCAGTG
>JAEIII010039179.1:0-27458 GCA_018905755.1 Drosophila ohnishii | reverse complement strand
TAATGTAGAGTATACAAGATAGGGCTCGTGGTCCAAAATAAATTGTTATTTTATTTTATCACAACATTAAACTTGCGTGGGCTTAAAGCGATTGCAATTCAAACGATTCAATTACGCGCAACTCTTTCGTTTTCGCCACTAAACCGCAATAATCGTTTAGGGCTTACGCCTGTCGCTAACCGGGTTAGTGGCACGTGGCCAGGGCACCGCCACCGCCACCGCTTCCAAGAAAGCAACATGTGTAGTCTCCCTCAAAAGGCCGTCACTCCTCCAATTCAATCTTCTGATGGGATAGCCAGGCGTTAGCACGTGTCCGTGGTCGTAGCGGCTGCTCAAGTGGCCGCGTGTGCCGAGAAGCCCCGGCTGTCTGCTGAAGGAGGAGGAGCTGCCAAAGGAGTTTCAGTTTCAAGTGACCGATGGTGCGGGTGACACGTGCGGAGTTGTTATGATAGCCGGCAATCGCCGCAAATAGTCAGCACGCGGTGCCCCTCAAGAGGGCTAATTGAGTAATTGAGTAAAATATATGACAGATTTAAGGACTACACCTAAGCGCAAGGCTAATGGCTTTTTATTAACTTGAAAAATCGTACGCAGTATACAAAAAATAAGTATAAGAATTAGTTATTCGTTTTTAGAAACTCGTTCAGATCTTTGAGTTCGACTTAATTTCTAAATATGGCTTAGTGTATTTTGCAAGTACAACATAATTATTAGCTGCCTAAGCTTTGTTATAGCTCGATTTAAATTAATCAAACATGTTTATGTAATACAAAGAGTAAAGTTTAACTGAGCAAGAATTAATTCTAGGTTTTACAGTTACAGCTAGTTAGCTTGTTTATTATTTTTTTTCAGCTTCCTGCTCGGTATTGCTACTTCCAAAAAACCCTCGCTTATTGATACATGTTTGTATATATTGCCACCAAAATTCACACCATCTCGGCCACGTGTCGCAGGCGGCGTCCTTCCTGTTCAAGAGCTCCTCCGACGCGTGTGCCTAATTTCTTTTTTTACAGAACCACAATGCCTATCAATTAGGCAGTTAATTGAAGAGCGGATGCGTTTGCGTTTTCCATTGAAGAGGTTTTTTTTTCGATAGCCTAAGGGTATCGTCGTCGTCGTCACAGTCCAAATACAAGCCCCGGAGCCGGGGACTTGGACAAACAGATGTACATGTATATAATTTCATCAGAATCAGAGTCCAGCCAACGCAAATACTCGTACCGGCACATAGCCCCGGGCTAATTGCATTCTAACAAGCGAGACAAACTCGATTTTCCGAGCCGCTGTTTCCCGTCTTTCTCTCCCTCTCTCTCTCGATGCTTCTCCACCATATTTCTCTTGGTGTGCAACCCCTCGTCTGCATTCGTTACGAGCACGTAGGACTGCGCCCTCCGGCTAGGAATCCAGCTTGATTCGTTTTAGATGGGAACGATCTCCTCTTCGTACAGCGGGTCCATCTCCAGCGCCGAGAACTGGTGCATAGGCTGGGCAACAGCTGGCACGGGTGAATTGGAGGATAGCGAGTCCGAGGACAGCTCGATCACATCCGGTGAATAGCTGGGTGTGTGTCGCGGAGCTTTTATAGTTTGTGTCTTACACCTCGGCCCGGCGCCTCGTCCTCGTCCGCGTCCGCGCCTTCTCACCACCACCACAGAGTGGGGCACTTCCTCCAGATCCGTTGATGAGTCCGAGGTTATGTGCTTGAAGAGCGGCTTTATGTCAACGATGCGAGGCGGAGGTGATGGCGATACCGAGTCGGACGTGATGTGCACGAATTTCCTGAAGCGCCTCCTGCCCGACTTCTGGGCATCCGAGCTGTGGGTGGACGCAGTGCTATCCTCGGTGTGGGAGCGGCTGGCTATGATCCTGCGCCGCTTGGACTGGGTCTGCTCTCGGCAGAAGTCCACCAGATTGGTGCGCTTGACCCGCACCCGAACTCCGCGCAGCTTCTCAATGTCCTGGACAGTAAGCATTTTTAGGCACACGCGAATCGGTCTGGTAAGGCATTCGTTGATGAGGTGCTCCCTTACCTTCTTCTCGTCAGGAGTTTCGTTTGGGGGCACCAATGTATACAAGGCCTTGCCAATTGGCTCCAGCTTGAGCTCCGGCTCCTGAGCAATGTCGTCGCACCTTGTCTCCTCCGCCGTGTCTGTTTCCGTTCCGGTTTCCGAGGTGGTTTTGGTAGGTAGTGTGCTTAGTTTTCCGGTTTGCTGAGGCTCTTCGATTAGCTGTGGTTCTTTTTCTGTATGATTTGTGTCCTGGGCTTGTGGTTCACAAGAATCTGGCTCCTTCTTTACTTGTGAGCTTACTGTCTCTTCCGCACTTTCCATGAGCGCCTCTACTGTTTGCTTGTTTTCCTCTGGCTCCTCGGTTAGCTGTGTGGTTTTCGGGGGACTCAGGGTTAGGTGTCTTGCATCCAAAGGCTCATCGGTAAGCAGGCTCTCTTCGTTTACCTGTGACTCCTCCGTTGCTTGATTATCTTCAATGAGCTCCTCTTTAATCTGTCTCGTGTCCACAGATGACTCTCCTAGCTCCTCCAGGGGCTGCTCAGTCTGTGGTGCTGTCTTAGGGCTCGCATCGTCAACCAGTTGTCCATTAGATCCCAGCGGCTGCTCTGTCAACCCGACCTTGTTCGCTTCTGTGGGCTGCAACACTTGGTTCTCCAAGGTAAGTTTAGGGACAGGCGGGAGGGGCTGCGTAGCTAGCTCTTTACTTACACCGGACAACAAATCGTCGCTTGGCTCCTCCTCGTGAAAGTAGTGCGTGGCCATCGATGAGGCTTCGGAGGCGATGCTTTCCGTTTCAGAGCCCGTGCGCGTAGTCCTTCTGGTTGGCTGCGGCTCCACCGGGGGCACCTTTGCTGCCACGGTCTCCTTTAACGACTTCCAGCTCTTGAACTTGCTGAGCACGGAGCTGCACTCCATGAGGCTGTTGCCCTCGCTGGCCACGTTCTGGAGTTCCTCCTTTTCAAAGCTCCAGATGTCGGCAAAGGCCTTGAAGCCGCCGGTTTCGTTGCTGAACTTGGTGCGAGCATCCAGCAAATCGCCAATCGTACGCTTCTCATCAATAGTTACGGTGGCCTCCTCTGCTGACGGGGGTCTCGATGGCTTGGTCTCCATCTCCTGCTTGAACTCCATTGTTGACTGTGGGTAACCCCTGAACTCATCAGACAAGGCCGGAGAACTGGAACGTCGGCCGCAGCGAACACTGCGATCCATGTCGGACAACATGGCATTGGCCACCATGGCCGCAGCCCTGATCCGTTTCCGGCGGCCATTGCCCGTGTAGTAAGCCTCCGAGTCGCTGGAGGCCGCCTCCTCCTCTTCGTCTTCCGAGAACACTGAGATCGCGATGAAAAGAAAACATGGCTTATATCAAACTAAAGGCGTTTTTCGAATAAGAAAGCTAACTTCGGCACGCCAAAGATTGTATATCCTTGCAGTTGGATCATTAACAATCGATCCAAAACTTTCAGGAGATCGTATAAATTAAAATTTTTCAGATTTGAACTATTTCATATAATTAAAATTTTAAATATATATGCTAAACAAAAGCAAATTAATATCTATTTTCAATATATTTACCAATGTAAGTTGCAGTCTTACAGAAACATTTCTACATTCTCTACATCTAACAATCTTTCCTATGATAACTTTATTATATAGTCGCCCACTTTTCATAAAATTAAAACTGAAATCATAATTCTGTCATAGAGTTGATAAAAATATGATGAGATACATTGAAGCTTTACATTTTGTCCCAACAATTCTCAGATTGTTCCTATGGCAGCTATATAATACAGTCGACCGATCCCGTTCTGACATATATAGTAGTGACTAAAGACTATCTGCAAAGTTTCATTCAAATAGCTTAAAAACTGAGGGACTAGTAGAAACAGACTGACGGACACGGCTAAATCGACTCGGCTATTGATGCTGATCAGGAATATATATACTTTACAGGTTCAAAACAGTCTCCTCTGCGTTGCAAACTTCTGACTAAAATTATAATAACCTGCAAGGGTATAAAATGAAGAAATCCCTCCTTACCTTCATCCCAGAATTTGCGCGTGGGACGACGCTTCTTCTGCTGCTTGGCCTTCACGTCCTCCTCCTCCTTAACTGTGGAAATCTGCTCTGGTTCCTCCTCAGGCTCCGGAAGATTGGCCGCGTTCTCGTACCCCTCCTCGATGGTACCGTAGTCCAACTGCGGTCTGTCCCGGTACTTGGCGTAGTCTATCTTCAGGTACTCCAAGCGGTCGCTGGCCTCGGCCATGTTGAGGGCCACGAACTTGTTCTTGAGGTCGCGACTCTTCAGCAGCGCATGGCAGCGCTCGTGCAGGGTGTACCAGTCCAGCGCCCAGGAGTAGCGCTTGTTGCGCGGCTGGAAGACCACCGTCAGCAGGTCCTTGATCATGCTGGGCGGCAGGCGCAGCGCCTGCAGGGCCTTATAGATGGGATCGTAGTCGCCCACGGGGGCATTGTGGTTGGTCACGGTCACGATCTCGTCAACGTCGATGGTAGAGCTGAGCAGTTCGTATTTGATAGTTTGCGATGGCGCCGCCGCAGGGGTCCAATGGTCCTCCTCTTGGCGCTTCTTCTTAATGCGCGAGCACCGTCGGACCTCGTTGTAGTTGGCCGCTATGGGATTGAGGTAAAAGGCCGTCAGCCAAAACTCGGCCTCCATGAATCCGTGGTCGGAAAAGACCTTCGCCAGGTCGGCATAGTTTTGCGACATCTTCTGCTCCAAATTGAGCATGAACTCGGTGGTCAGGCCGGGATGATAGCGCCAGATTTCAATGGCATTTAGCTGCTGCCCAATGATCTTCAGCAGAATGGCGATCTTGGCAAACTTCCAGCCGCTAAATTCCTGTGAAGCAGTAGATTTATGAGAGCCTGTTGCGGTAATTGACGCCAAGCTGTCTTACCCGCTCCGCCAGAAGTTTGTAGACAAAGTCTAGGATCTCCTCGTTGTTTGGCACACTCTGGAACACCGGGTCTATCTGCCTGTCCTGCTCCTCGTCCGACTCGGGCGGCAGGGGCTTCTCGTCGTCGTCACAGTTCTTGTAGTTGCCAATGTTGCTGGCTCGGTTGCCCTTGCAGATCTGCTGCTGGTAGTTGATGTTAAGCTTCACCACCTGCGGCTGGAAGTGGCTGTTCCGCTGGTTCTCCAACTTCTTCAGCTCCTCCAGGAGGAAGCGCTCGCTGCTCTCCCGTTCTGCCACGTAGCGGTGCATGAGCTCCTTGAACTGCGACGAGTGCTCCAGAAAGTCGTGCTCGTTGAGGGCCATCAGTTCCACCAGCTGGTTGCCCAAGACATAGCTGGTGTAGGCCTCCAGCATGACGGCGAACGAGGTGACCAGATTGAGCTTGAACTTCTTGAAGCTAATCTGCTCAAAGAACCCGGTTTTCCCCATCCGGAGGCGCACGCACATCTGGGCAATGAGGCGGGCTGGCGTAAAGTGGGTGTCCTGGGAGATGGGAGAATGCTCCTGCATGCTTTGGGCATAGAACCGGATGTTGTACATCTGCAGAGGACCAGGATTATATGATGAGATTTTGCTTGAATGTGGCGCAAAGGAAAGTCTTCTTACCAAGTTGTCAATGGCATAGCCCCGATTTTCGTCCATTACAAAGACAGTTAATAGGTAGAGATGCCCCACCAAGGCAATCGAGGATTTATCTCCTTCTACGGCCTCAAATGTGACATGCTCATTGGCTTTCAACCAGGCGGCCAGCATGCGCAGGGACAGCTGCTTAACCGCCTCAAAGTTGCCGGCATTAAAAAGCTGCATGAGGCGCAGCAGTATCAGATTAAGGCCATCATCCTTCAGGAAAGTGATATCTACAAGGAAAAACCTGTGTTCAGTGGGATTCTAGGCATGGAGTTAGACCAATGGAATATTATTGGATTTTTACCCTCAATTGTGGCCACTGCCACTGCATGCTCGATGGCATGATGCTTGTTCTTGCGGAGGTTGAGGAAAAGCTTCTGCAGGTATGGCACACTCCAGGGACTCGTCTGGAACCTGAGCACGTAGGCCCAGTTGATATTGGCCAACTCCTCAATGCGGTAGAAGGCCGGCACCGCCTTGGTGAGGCTGTAAAGCAACATGTGCTTGAGGCCCTCGGAGCAGGTGATCCACTCCTGGCTGAACCACACCTGCAGCGAATGGTGGGCCAGCACAAGGACGAGGTGACGCAGCGCCGGCTCTTTGAAGGCGCCCACATCCCGGCTGGGCACCCGGCACACCTCCCAGCCGTAGATTAACTGCGCCAGCCGGTCGTTGCCCATAAGCTCGAACACATCCATGTCGCAGTTTCCGTTGCAGAACACAAACATTTGCTGCCAGTTTTAAAGTTCTTATTAGAAAAAGTTCTTATTTTTGTTAATAAATAGCACTAGCTCACCGCCGAGAACTCGTCGTAATTCAGTTGCTCGGCGCAGGATAGGAACTTGTCCACGTCGTGCACATCCTGTGGGAAAATTATCTCCATCCTTCAGTCCTAATGCATGTCACTACTCCGTAAAAATGAATATTTAATCTTCGGCGCAGTTTGTTTATAAAATCATTTATTTTGTTCTTAAGCAGTGTGACCAGTGATGAAAATTCAGCTTGTCGCTAAAAAATCTCGCGGTGCAAGAGTTTTCGTTCATGCGCGACTAGTGCTGCCAGACTGCCAGAGTGTCTGTCACAAAGAACCGCCACATTTGAATTTGAGTGCAAGAATCGTATTCATTATTTATTCTGATAAAAATATAAAAATAATTGAATAGAGTACTTTCGAAAATTCAACAAAATTCAACAGTTTGTATTTTTTAAAATTGTTGTTTTTTTATGGATTTAAGTATAACTTAGTAGAAAAATATGTTTTACCTTAGAATGAAGTTCCGTTTAGTAGAAATGAATAGCTAAAGGTGTGAGATATTTTCATCGCTTTCCAATAAAAAATGTAGTACAAAATGGGCGCTTCTTTCAGGGCTTTTACCAAATTGCTTGTAAAAAACCTGTATAGTTTTGGCATCATTTCACTTTAGCTTAGCCTTGACCCCTCGGAAATTGTATGTTCCCATGGCTTCCTTCCTGCCCTTTTGTTGGCCAGATGGCATATGCAAAGTGCAAACAAATTATTATTAGCTGCCAACAGCGCCAGCTACATCATCTTCACAATGGATTCGCCAGGGGATTCCCATTCAACTGTGGCACTCGGGCTGGAGGCGAGCGGAGTTCTCGCCAGGGCGGGTCTTCGCTGCACTCTGGCATGGTGCCTCAGTTGAAGTTCAGCCTTAAAGACAAACCCACTTAATTCACTTTGTCACCATGCAAATGAAACATTAGTGGTGACGTACTGGAATGGATCGCTCAAAGGTCGCAATCGGATGCCTGCAATTAGGCCAGACACGTAAAAGGAAATGATTTACAATCGTTGTTGCTCCCGTTGATGAGCAGCTGCACTCACCACTCCCCCCTAAAATATACAGAGAAAAATACCCACTATTTAGTGCACTTGGATAAAAGGAAATACTAAATTTCTGTAATATAATCTTCAATATATAAAGTTTAAGAACCTAAAGTAATACTTAGGTATATTTTGTATATTTACATTGTGCTTATAGCTTGTGACGGTTGTCGGTGAAATATTGATTCGTGTTGAACAATTCCGCCAGTATTTAAATTATAAATGTTTTGTTTTTAAATCTTTAATTTAAAAACCCGATTATATTTTGTACAATTTACATTCAAAGGTGTCTCATCAGTGTATGCTATGCTAAAACAACCAAAATATCAGCTAATTATATATTTCATAAGGTATAACTATAACTACATACATCAAGCATAAAATAAGTTAATAATATTCTTATAAACCTTTTCAATTCCAATAAAAAATTGGTATTTTAAACAATTTTCTTCGATGAGAACTAAATCTATTTTTTTCCAATAATAATTTTCCCAATCGATCAAAATTCTTGCCGTGTTGCGGAGAAACGGACACATGTAGCTGTCAGTGGTGCTGAGAGTCCGCAGCGATTTATCAGGGGCCAAATCAATTAGTAACTACGTAGCTTATCGCCGACCGATGGGGCTGGGGCTGGGACCAGGGTAAGGGTTAGGGGGTCGGGTGGCATGTCCCATTCATTATACGCACCACCGGCAGAGGAGTGTCATAAATATTCCCATCATCGTTTATTCGGCGAGCAGCCATCAAATGGCCGCAAATGAAAACCTGTTGATGTCCCCCCGAGCACACTTGGATACATATACCGAGTCGTACAGGGGCGACGGGACGGACGCCTTGCGACGCTTGTAATTGAAGAAGCTCCTTTGGCTCGTTTTTTAGCAACAAAACGGGAGGCAGCCGCCCGATATCGCCATAAATATTCATGAAGCACTAAAAGGGTTCTCGTCCGGATGCTTAGGTCCTGTAGCGACACCCGCCCACAATGGAAGGTGCTGGAATTGTGTCGTATTTGCCTGGTCAATTGCCATCGGCGGTGACAAAGAAATGCAATATGCAATATGCTCCTCTGCGTCCCATTTGCTCCATTGTAAGCGCCTGAGTGTGGAGTGGAGTGTTTAATTTTAAATGCCCCAAGGAGGGCGCATGTACCTGAATTTGAATGAGTCCAAGGCTTCGGCTCCCCGGGGGCCCGGGATCTGGACTGGGCAGGGGCACGGTGAATAAACAATCGCGCATGTGTGCCATACCAACGTCCCGCTAAGTAGGCAACACAACTCACTTTTTGGCCACTTCCGTTGCACAAACGGCGACAAGCGGATATCCCCTGCCGAAGTGCGTGCGTGCGCAGTCCGGCACACACACGAAGCTCCGTTCGTGCGGACTCATAGATTCCCGACTCGCTTCCGTTTTGATTTATAAGCGACCGCCGCACCGGGCTCCGAATCATTAGCAGTTGATCAACAGGTTAGTTCACAGCCAGAACTCAGACAACGGCATCAAGAACAGCGAACCACCGACCCAGCAGCTACTATCCCGGAAGTCAGATTCACACGGGCTTATTGAGTGCACTAATTGAATTGCAGTTGGGCCTGCAAATCCACTTACGAACCCAATTTTTTCCGTGGAAAAATAAAACAAAAATTCAAAATTCAATTGTGAATCCTTCGGCAAACCGCAAAAACAGTTTACGAAATACAACCAAAAAATATACTCAGGTGAGTGGATTCAATATATTCGTAATTTGTTTGCGGGCCACAGGAAATGCCGTTCGAAAAAATATTTGTGGTTACTATGAGCATTTGCTAACAGTTTTAAATTTAAATAGTGAAATTCAATTCAATTTAACAATTTTAGATGAAGAGAAATATTTAATGAAAAGATTACAGGAATTTCTACATAAAATTTATAAATTTATGTTTTAAAAGTGTGAGGAAAGCTTAATTTATATAAAATATCCTAACACAATCCTTGCCATTACCTATATTATATTTTAATATTTACTAAATGTGTAGGGAAAATGTGACACAAATATTTAAGTAAAATTATATCCTTCATATATTATTGCTTGCAAGGGTATCCTTCAATTAAAATCTGTCCAATCAATTTCGCTTGTTGAGTGAACTAATTAGTAAGTGTTCCTACACTTTATTTTGTGAATTTCAATGCCATTAAATATTTAAGCTTTGCCAGAAACACCTTGAATTATGCATTAAAAATCAATGACCTAATTTTGGCCCAATAATGAGTTTTGAATTTTCAAAAATAGCCCGCTGTTGCGTAAATCTATTGACGAAACATGGCTAAATTATGCAGAACTCATTCGCCAAACAAAGGGTCGAAATTGAAGTGGGAAGCGGGGTGGAGACCCACGACTAACCTGCTTGAGACGAGCAGAATATATTTACTCTTTTGCGGATATTTTGTTTACTTACGAATTTTCGTTAATGTCCATGTCCCCGAGAAGATTTCCATTCACACTCAGTAGCAGTAGCAACAGGCTGGCGCTGGCGGGCTCCTTAGGGGCCTCTGCGTGGGTGCTGCCTGCCGGCAGGAAACCTATTTAAACAAAGTACTTATTGGCAAATGCCATCCTTTGGCAAATATTTGGGCTGGCTATTTATCGAGACATACAAAGAATATACGATCTGCCGAGCAGGCAAATTCGATTTCCAGCGGTCTGTTTAATTTTGGCGCGAAAATTTCGTTTCAATTTGTTTGCCCAGCAAACTTGAAGTGGTAGCCACCACACGGCCGTACAGGCGTGCCTCGCTCCTCGCCTGACACCACATGAATTATTCCCCGGTCGACTGACTACCGACTGGCAAATTAATAATGGAGCAGAGCGAGTCAACTACCAAATTCCGAAGACTGTCATCCACAAGGGCCATAAATATTTTCAGTTAATTTCAATTACAACTTGACCCGGCACGTTTGCGTGGTCTTTGTTTCCGCACAGTGGATGCCAAGAATTTTATAAAAGATATTTTTAGGCAAAAGTTGAGTCTCATCAATTAATTAGTATATTATTCTTTATTTTAGTTTTATTTTTTTTTTATTTTGTTAGCTTAAAAATAGGCAAACCATGTTTGTAAGTATTGGTAATATGGAGCTGGCTTAGCTGCAAATATGACTAATTTCTTGAAATTGTTACCCAAAAATCCTAACCTTTTGACCACTGTCCAGGGGGGGCCATAAAATTCGATGCGTGCTCTATCATCGCGGTGGCTATATATTATAATTTGGCGCAAAGCCGCTAAAACTTTCATCTGGGCGGCGTCAATCAATCAACGACAAGCGCACAAATTAAGTCCAAGCTAAGTCGGAAAAAAGCGGCCGAGTCCGCACTCGGACAATCAGTCAGGAGGCCCCTGTTGGGAACTAGGGGACATATCTGTATCCGCGTTCAGCTGGCAAGGGTTGGCCGAGACTCCTCAATTAGCTGGCCAATCCGAGCGGAGAGGCAGCAACATCATTTAATCAGGCTACCCGCAGATAAGATAACGTAGCCCTGCCTCCTGTTGCTCCGATTCTGGTGGGCTTTGCATACTTGATTCCCGGCTGCTGACTTTCCATTGCCACCATGGTGGCGCCCACCAGCTGCTGCTGGCTCGCAATGACCATAAAATCTGACGGGGATTAGAGCAAATGTGATAATTCAAATGGAAACGCGAGGCAGTTAAAGGATTAGATTTGCTTACTAGGCAAAGGGATAGCAAAAATCACTTTAATAGCCTCGGAATACTTTTAATTCTAAGTTCTTACAAATAAGTTTATACATAATAGTATAAATATTCGTTTTAATCAGAATATATATTTTGATTGTTCATAAAATTTTAAAATAAATAAAACCGTTTATAGAAAGAAGTGTAGTTACAATAATCTAAAGAGCTTGAGTTTTGTTTAAAAATTATAAATAATTAGGTTTTCGTTGCAACGTATTGAATATATTTTTATAAAATAAATATTAAAACAAGTTGAAACTTATTATACTCTCATTCAAACCGCTTAAACTTGTTACCTTTTGCCCAATTTACCTTGGAATTTGTTTATTTTTAGCTGAGTTATTAACTGAAGAGTTCTGAGAACCCCTCTCAAAAGGCAGTAATTAATGAGTTATTTAATTAGCAAACCCGCTCTTAATTCACTTAAATTTTGAGTTTGAAAGAGGCCACAATACTGCGACGTCAATATTGGTAATATAAAATGAATACATCTGATCTTTCACAAACAAATATTTGCAAGAGCATTGCACAAAATACATAATTCCCGCATAATGCGCTGGCATTTCCGCTTCCTTGAAGTGTCCTTTAAGCCGGATGCGGCGTGTGCTCGAACGTATGCAAATCAATATGCTCATGCGAGCGCATAGGAAAAACTACTTTGGCAGGAAGTGCAAACAAACGGCGAGCAAGGAGCAGATCCCGCTCCCGTTTCAGCATTTTCCAGTGGCTTTTGTCTAGTCTGTCGAGTGGCCGCAAGTGCAATCGCAAGGCACTTAAGCCACTGCGTAAACATGCCCATAATCTTGATATTAGCGTTTCGAAGCATCATTATCGACTGGGATTCCGGCTCGAATGGCCCATTCCCAGCGACCGTTTCCGCCCGTGTCCAATCATTCCGCTGCGTCGGCTTCTGGCCCCCTCCAATCCACTCCCGCCGTTGTTTGCCGCTGGGCCTACGCACATTCCAAGGACCTCCGGCTCCTGGAATGCGCCCCCCTCTGGTTGCTACCTCGGAGGGACATTAATAGGCCATAAATTGTAACTGTTATGCGCTGCTGCCTTTTAACACAGCGGTCGACAGACGGCATGACCTCAGTCATCCTGCGGAGCCAGGGACTCACCTCATCCCCCTGTCCACGCCCACTCAGCGGCCCCCACCGCCTTCAATTAGAAAGGTTATTTAGCTAAATCGTTACGCTTGTTCCCCCTGTTATCCATGTTCCCACGACTCCTGTTCCTGCTCCTGCTCCGAGCGTGTTGTCTTAATGCCGCGGCGCGGGCGGAAATGATTGCCGCACGACTCCCCAGCTCTTCAGAGGAACCCCCAGGGAGCAGTCGAGTGGAGCCGCCGACAGCGGCTTAATTGAGCATTCCTCGAGGCCTGCGGTTGGGCTTCGGCCCCAGGATCAGTCTCCCGTCGGGCATTTATTCATTCATATTTACACCTTTGCACTGAAAGCAATTTTATGAGATCGAAAAAACCACGATTTAACTTGCCAAAAGTAACTGCACAGGCCAGGATGCCATCTGCTCACTTATTAATAGTGGATTCAATAATTTGATTTATGGCTTTTTAATTATTCGAGCAAACAGACTTTAATTGAGATAGAATAGGAAAAATATGCAAATGTGAAGGCAGTTTGGACTTTAATTTTTGGAAATGTCAGCAGATAATTAACATTTAATATTCAAATCATTTAACTTAAATTTATAAATTTTTATATAACAGGCTTTTAATAGACATTTGGCCTATTCAGATGTCAGAGCAGACATTGCATACAAATACTTTATTTTCTGAAATATATATTTCATTTTTAATAATTTTGATGAGTTTAATTTGCATTCAGCGATACAGTTAAACTACTGATTTTGTGATTTTTTGATTTTGTATTATAAGCATAGAATACATATATTTAATATTTCTCAACTGCATTTTCGAAAGAGCGCTCTATTGCAATTTGCAGTTCTGTGAAAACAAATCAATTTAAATAAAATATTTTCCCAGATGATCAATAATTAATCTTCAAACTTTTTTGAGAAAATCATGTGATAAATTTGATAACTTCAAGCCATTGAATAATTTTCCCATCGTGCGGTATTACTATTTAAGAAGATGTATACCTACATTCCGAATTGATATATTATTCTTACTTTAAACGATCTTAAATAAATGATTATAGTTTTACAAAGCAGTAATTTTCGACCCTATAAATCATATTGTAGTATATTTAACCATAAATTTAAACTAAATAATGTATACTTTTAAAAAATAGGTAATTGTTTTAAATTTAAAAGGCTGATTTACTAATCTATAAAAGACTAGCGAAGAATTGAAATTAATGGCTTTTCGGTGTAGTTATCGATTTAAAATTTTATCCTTGATCAACTTCGGTTTTCCGAAGTAAACTTCCTTTCTTCCTTTTTATTTTAATTTTTATAAGTTTTTTAAGGTCTGCATTCCGCTTCAACCTTGCTTAAAATATTCCACCCTTAATCAAACCATTTTCGCAGTGATGGCTCACACGAAGACACGGAGAACCTATGGCTTCCTGCCGCTGCTTCTCATCCTGGGCAGTGCCTGTGGCAGCCTGGTGTCCAGCGGTAGCGCCACTAATTCCGCTGCGGCAAACGAGCCAGGGGGCGGAGGCCTCTCAGAACAGGTAGTGGTGGACCAGCTCAGCGAGAGCGACCTGTACGGAAACAATGGGAACAAGCGTGCCTGGCAGTCGCTCCAAAGTTCATGGGGCAAGCGAGCCTCCGCCGGGGATTCGGGAGATCCAGACATCTACATGACCGGGCATTTCGTGCCTCTGGTCATCACCGACGGGACCAACACCATCGATTGGGACACCTTTGAGCGGCTGGCCAGCGGACAGACCCCGCAGCAGCAGCTCCAACAGTCGCCGCAGTCGGGCGAGGATCTGGAAGAGCTCGCCGGCGAGCCGGACGTGGACAAGCGGGCCTGGAAGAGCATGAACGTGGCCTGGGGAAAGCGGCGACAGGCGCAGGGCTGGAACAAGTTCAGAGGGGCCTGGGGCAAGCGCGAGCCCACCTGGAACAACCTGAAGGGTATGTGGGGCAAGCGTGACCAGTGGCAAAAGCTCCACGGCGGGTGGGGCAAGCGCTCCGCCCAGCCCCTCAACTAATCGCACGGAATCGCCCCCAAACTTAGCCAGACTAACTAATCCAACTGTATCTAACCGTATATAGCATGTGTGTTTCCTCCCCGGAGGGGTTCCGTTCTCAGTGTCCATCTCGCGGAAGGCTGCCCGGCACGGGGAACCCTCCCGTCGCCCGGAAGCCCTCCGAAAGTCAATTCCGAAAATGTATGAAAGCGCTCGCCAGTTGCCGGATCCTGATGACCCGCGATACCGCATTCGCAGTCTCGATCAGCCAGTATTATACGCATTATATCAGTATGTCTAGTAAACTATCCACCTAGCACCTAGTCTCCAAGTATACAAGAGGATCTTTCGGAAGAATACCGCTTTAATTTAGAAACGTTAACTAAGTTAATGAATTGTGCATATACATTTATAATTAAATATACATCCATGCATACCAAATGGCAACCTATCGATATAAAATGCAAATACGTTGAAGAAAACCTACAAGACTTTGAGTTTCATTGGACGTTTACGTTGCAGTAGTAAGTTCTGATTAGTTCCAGTTCTATTTCTATCTCAAATAAATCTTTCTCGAAACACAGTCAGCTCCTAAATAGTTGACAGGCAGAATATAAGAATTTTTGCATTAACAACATAAACTATTTCAGAATGAAATTAACTGAGGCCAGGAAGAGAAGCCTTGTATTTTGCGCATTTGCCCTCGTGATTCTGATAGTGTGCTTCATCCTGATTGCCCATTACTGCGGCTTTCAGCATGAGTCACGGGCGTATAGTGTTATGCTGGTGACCTTGCTTTTTGTGGTGGTCTCCCACTTACTCTTTTGGGAGCCTATAAGGTTCATTGTGCTGGCCATCGACCACGCCACATGGCCGTCGGTGGATCAGCCGTACTGGTCGGAAAAGGGCCCCCGGCCCAACCTCTTCACCTACCTGAAGACCCGGCTGAGCTGCCTGCGCTCCGAGGTACTGATTACCGAGGAACACCGAAACGAGGCCCTAAACCGGAAGTACAAGAACATTTCCACCGACCTGTGGCTCTACGGATCCTTCTTTCTGGCCCTGCTGCTGCTTATACTAACTGCGCAGGACCAGTCCCTCTACTACGCAACGAATATGATGGGCAGGTTATTTAACGAGAACACACCGACCACCATGGGCCTGTCGGACCTTTGTTTACAGTACCAGGTAGGCTAGGCAACCAGGATATTTGAATGGAATCAGCATGGCCTAAACAGCTTCCCACAGATTTATGTGTTCATCGCGATTACCTTAGTTGAAGCCTTCAATGCGAATAGCAGCGTCTACGGCTACGACGGTTGGTATGCCATGGAACAGTGGAAGATGCTGGGCGCCATCCGGTTGCGCCAGTTACGTACCGTGGACAAAAAAATCGGACTGAGCACTCCCCAATGGGATAGCATGACATATGCTCCCGGGTGGAAGCTGCCGTACCAACACCTGCACTACACGGATAAGTTCTGGCGGGTCTTCGACCCCTTCAAGCCGATGTATGTGGAGCCCAGCTTTATAAATGGCCTGCTCCTCAGCTTTAACCACATCGGCCAATTCATGAGCTACCCGGAGGTCGGCGGCTACATGGCCCTGATGATGAGGCCGCTGGTAAGGATGCAATAGCTCTGGAAGCAATTGCTATATATATTATCTTTGTATACTCCCGTAGGAGAGCAATCGAATGCAGCTCAAGTACCTGGACGAATCCAAATGGTTAACCAGGAACACCGCGGCTCTGTTCATCGACTTCTCTTTGTACAATGTGGACGCCAACGTGTTCGCGATACTGACGCTGCGGGTGGAGAACAGTCCGTTCGGGCCTCAGCTGCCTGAGCTGGGAGTGGACTGCGTCAGGATACTATCGATGATGGACAGCAGATCTTGGTATCAGCGATGCTTGTTGGTCATATACTTCATTCTCATCCTGCAGTTCATGCGCGTTCTGCTGAGGAACCTGTGGCACGACCCGGCAGCCATTAGGAAGGTATGGAACCTGGTGGACGTGTTCATTTGCCTGCTGAATGTGGTTTTGCTTATATTGTGTTTGCTGCACGAGATTCTGACAACTGACCTTCTAATGAGGGTCCAAACGTTGACCATGGACCAGTTCCTGGCGACGAATCGTCTGTTGCGACTGCACCATATAATAACCGCAAACATGGGCTTGCTCATCGCCATCACCACGCTGCGACTGTGGAAGGTGCTGCAGTTCGCCTTCGTCTTCCAGCACTTTGCCCAGACGCTGTCCTCCGCCTGGAAGGGGGTCCTCAGTCTCGGGGTGGCCATCGTTGTCACCCTCATGGGTATTGGAATTGCCCTGGCCGTGCCCAACGGCAACAACGCCGTGGCTTTTCGCCACATCTTCCATGCGGTCACCACCTGTCTTTGGTAAGTGTGAATGTGACAAAGAGAACTCCTCATTTATGTGCCGATTCTACAGGTACTCAGTGGGCTTCAAAGAACAAATTGACACCCACGACTTATTTCACGGAGGCAAATTATTAGGAATGGTGATGTTTCTTTTGCTGGTCTTTCTTCTGTGCATCATCCTTATAAATGTGTTCGCATCCGTCATCTACGACTATTTAAGATCCACCGGACAGATTCTGAAGGAGCAGCGAAAGGCCGAGAAGATCAGCTTCTGGCAGTTCCTGAAGGCGGAGTATGGGGAGACTGTGCGCCGCTTCTTGAGGTGCTTTTTCCAGCGCAAAAAGTACTACCGCCGCAGACACACAGTTGCCGAGAACGTAGCCATGGAGCTGGACCGTCAGGAGCAGAACGAGCTGCTAAGGTCACGTGGCCGGGACTATAAACCAAAGCCACGGCTGACCGATGAGGAGCAGCATGCGGACTACCAGCGCCGTCTGCATCGTAGTATAAGTCTTGAGGCTGTGCTTCAGGTACAACTGGAACTTTTGAAGCGCTATCTCTTGGGCGACGAGTATGGCAATGTGTCCACACCGCCGGAGTCTGACGTGGATTCCGTCCCAGTTAAGCGAAGAAAATAATATAATTTGTGTCTCTAGATGTTGATGAATAACACTTAACTCTACTAAAGTCATGTAATAAAGCACAGGCTGCCTAAGAACAGTAGTATCTCATAGATACATTCATATGACAGAACCATCTTATAGATGCACATATACATATATGTATCTTCAGTACCTCACAGTCGATGTGAAAACGTCTTCAATCGGCTGAACTTTCTTTTGCTCAACCTTTCGACTTAACCTCTGGATCGTTCCCCTTCGCCGAGCAGAAGCCGCTGAAACGAGCGGCGATAAATGATTTAATTAAGCCGAGCTTGGGGCTGGTGACTCCTGCCTTTCTGCCGGGGCGTGAATAACTCCACTAATTTCGGGCCGCTCACCCGCCGTGGCGGGGCGGTATTTCAATAATCCCGTAGAGGGACAAATTGGCAACTACACGCCCGCTGCTCCCGCTGATGCGCTGTTGAAACGCCTGACGAAAGAGTTTGGAAAGAACTCCAGTCTGCGCCAGAGCTGTCGAGCCCACTCTAGCTGAGCTCTCAAGCTGGCGGCACTAATCGCTCGCGGGGCACATTGCACGGCGGCGGACGTCTCAATGCCAGCAGCCAAGCGGCGACGGCAATTGTCTGCCTGCAATTTGTCGCCAGCGCCTGTAATGCCACCCACTCCAGGTGACGACATGGTCCCTGGCAGGTGGCTTTCAGCAGGCAATGGGTACACCTGTATAAAATCCGCTGCTCTGCAGGCGGCGAACTCAGTGGAAATGTTCGCGATCAAGGGGAAACTACTCTGTCTCGGTCTTCTCGTTACCTTCGCGGCCGCGCAGTCGCAGAACGCCAGCGAGGAGTCCGGGTCCGCCTTCTGGAAGCCCCTCCAGCCGCAGAAGCGTCAGGCTGTGGTGAAGCTGGACGTCCTGGGCTCTGCAGCAGCCAAGAGCTACGATCCACCGCCGGAGTTCTATCGCGGACCGGGCTCATCTACCAAGTCTACCTCCAAGCTGGACAGCCAAGCGGCTGGCTTTATATCCAAGCCAGTTGGCTCACTGCCTCCAGTCGGAGGCGTCCACTCCCAGATCAGCAGCCTCAACGACAATCTCAGCGAGGCCTACGACAAGTGGCGCCTTGGGGGCGGAAGTCTCCAGGATCGCATCAGTGTGGGTGGGTTCTAAGTCCATTTCTTAAAGAAGACTGGATCCTGACAAACATGAACCTTTCCTTTAGGTCCAGGTCCCTATGGAGGCAGTGGCAGTGGGGGCAAGAGCTATGCCTACGACAGTCATCCGTATCCCTACGACTACGGGCCCAGCCATGGATATGAGCCAGGACCTGTCCAGGGACACGCTGGATATTCCTCAAGCGGCGAGGCAGGAGTGCCCTACCACGTGTACAGACCTCGACCGGAGCACGGCCACTTTCCGGGTGCATCCGTGGACTACGGCTACAGTCCCTATCAGGTGGACTCGCACGAGATCGTCGCCCACAAGGGATCGCCGGAGCTCTCTCCGAAAGCCTTGCTAGCCAAGAGCTTCCTCATCCCGCTGGCGAGTGCCACCGTCCTGGGCATAGCCGCTGCATTGGTCAGCAATCCCCTCCTGCTGCAACTGGCTCCAGTGCCTGGAATCGGTGTTGGAGTGGGGGTCGGAGCTCCTGTCGTGGGCAAGCGAAGGCGGAAAAGGAGGGCTGGGCAGCGGGCTCAGATACGAGAGAAACTATAGAAAAAGATAATCGAAGATTGTTCCTTTTTAAGCCTTGTGTATCAGGAAATACTTAATATTATTATAATCAAGTTTCGAATATGTTTTTTACTAAAGGTATTTTATTTTAAAATGGAAGTTTCATAATCCAAGAAATCAAAATTTGCTACACAAATGATAGAAAAAGAGCAAAAAACTTGTTGGCTTTTAATGCGTTCAAAATAAGCGCGATAAGTGAAGTGGCCTTGCCAGATTTTCCGTTCATGGTGCTGAAAATCGCTGAAGACATTTAGTGCTGCCAGACGGGGGAAGAAAATTTCCTTTTTGCACTTGAATCGTTTCTTGAAGCGGATGGAACTCCTATATATGGATGCGGGGCCATGGCGGCATGCAGGAAAAATAGATTTTCCGCAAAAATTCATTGGAAATCCCCAGCTAATTACAAACTGTATAACAGTTTAGCTATAACGTGTTGAAACTTAGCTAGATGCTTAGCAGAGTTCTGAACCGCGGGCTTATCAACGGCAAAATGTGTGACCTAACACATTTGTAATAAATGCATTTGGCCGTTTTGAAACACTGGGCGGTATTTATTTGAAAAGGTCACACTTGCGAAAATCTAGCGCCAATTTGCCGGCATTTTTGCCGATTTCCCGAAATTTTCCTTGATATCCTTGCTAGCAGACCATGAATTTGTCAAGGAGCAATTGGTAACTATGTGTTAAATACATTAATTTGGTTAATTAACCCTCAACTTCCCCCCAGTTCGCCCTTGAGCAAAAATCCCGTGGTGCAACGCAGCCTCGATCTGCGATTTCGAAGCGCCCAGGCCCGCTACTACCTCAAATGGTGCTCGATCAACGTTGTGATCCTTTCGGTGCTCCTCTTGGACATTTGCCAGGCGTGCCGCTCCGTGTACCGGACGTACTACTTCCTGGCTGAGTGCACCGTCACCGCCGTGGTGGGCCTGAGTGCGCTGGCCTGCTTCGGCAAGTATGTGTGGTTATGGTGCGGCGGCGACCAGGTGATGGGCACCGACATCCAGAAGCTCTTGCTGGACGGCCGCGATGGTGAGAGGATAGCGCGGTTGCAAATGCGGCAGTTTCTGACTCTTCTGTGTTTTTTGGCATAGACAACTCCTTTAAGACGGTCTACTCCCGGCCAGCGATGAAGCCACCCAGCTATGAGCCGGATACAGATGCAGAGGACGACATACCGATCGTCAACTGGCACTCCTCCTTTGAGGACTCCTGCTGGGGCACGCAGTCGATGCGACGCAGCCCCAGTCCCGCCAGGACTCCGGCGACGAACCAGAACGCCTCCTACAACTCGTCGATGGTGCAGAATAGCTCTCTGAACGCCAGCAACCTGAGCAGCGAGTCCACCTACATGTCCCCCTACGCCGAGGTGCGCCGCGAGGACTTCATTACAGATCCCCGCAAGCTGCCTGCAATGATGAAACAGGCGGAGCGCGAGCGCAGCATGGTGGACAACGCTGAGGCGCCCAGTGTTCAGAGCATGGGCTCGGCCAACTCCTTCTGGAACTACTGTAACAATGCGGCCTACATGCTGAAGACCACCATCTACCAGTTGTCGCCAGCGCCGGCGGCTTCTACGGAGAACGCCCCCACCTCCATCGAGGAGTTCGGCGGGTTCCAGTTCAAGGACAGCAACTCGGAGGTGATCAAGCGCATCTCCACGGACAAGCTGTCGCAGTACGTGGCGAACCTGAGATTTGTAAGCGGTCCATAGGGGTTTCTATTGCGCCATGCTAATACTCTTGCTTCCCTAGTGGATGTCCACCACCATACTGCAGCGTCTGGTCAAGGAGATCAACCATGTGGACGATGTGTTCCGCCAGCGCGGCCTCATCGATCTCAAGTTCGGAGCCGTAAGCCTGGAGAGGCTGCGCAAGACCGCCGAGAACCAGCAGTTCGTGCAAACCTGCGCCCCCATGCTGCCCATGCTGCTGCCCTTCCTGGACACCTTCAGTAACCAGGAGTACGTGGTGCAGCGCATCAAGGAGCTGTCGCAGGGCTCCTGCATAGCCGACTTCCGCTGGAACTCGGGCAACGTGCACAACGGTCAGGAGTGGGGCGAGCACCTGCCCACCGATGCTGCCGTAAGCTTGAAACCGGGAATTTACAAAAGAAGAATGACTGTCATTATTGCGTTCTATCCCGCAGATCCTCTTCCATTTGTTCTGCGTTTACCTGGACAGCCAACTGATGCCGTTGCCGCAGGGCGGCGGACGACCCTTCCACTCCCGCTACGTGCTGATGCGCGACGAGAAGCGCTCCACCAAGGACATTGTGAGCGCGGTGCACAACAAGGCCCACTGTGCCATCCTGTCCACCAGCAACCAGCTGAACCCCAAGTTCAACTTCATCAGCGACAAGGAGCTGCACAACTGCGTCTACGACCGCAACAACCTGTTCTATGTGATCATCCAGTTCCTCATCTACATGCGCCAGCACCAGGAGTCGGCCCTGGAGGGCGTCAATCTAGGCAAGAGCGGCATCAACATCATGTGCGTCGTCGAAGACTGAGGCCAAGAAACCTAATGAACCCTTAGACACCCTTTAAACACTCGTTATTTGTAAGCATCACCTTCTGACTCGACTATCCAGTGTCCTGGCCTGCGTGGCTCTCATCATCATTCGTCACTATTAAATTATGCATTTGAAATTATCAAGTTAATATCCTGGCTGTAAACAAGAGGAGCTGGGTTGTGGTTTCGCGGTCATCGGGTGTCATGAGGCCTGCGGTAATTGCGGTCTGGTCTGGACAATTAACTTGTGTGGAAGTCAGGCGGGAAGACAGTTGCACAGGTGGCCAGCTTTAATTGCCTTCTCATGATTTTCACCATTGCCCGACCAGTTGGTCAATGGCCCGAGCTGCAGCGCGCACATGCTGGCGTCGCATGTGCACCTAGCCGCCGTACACTTCCGAAAGTGACAAAATTAATGGTTTCCGCCGACGCTGTCGACAGTTTGTCGAGTAAGAGACATTGAGAAAACGCCGCAGGGAAGCCGTCAGAAGCCCTCGAGGAAGTGCCACAAGCTGGAGCCGGCGCTGGAGTGGCATCGGCTCTCGACCAGCCGCATTACCATTTCTCTTGGCCATGCTCATTTCTGGGCTCTGGCTTGACGTTGAATCGGTTGGCTGGTTATTTTAATGCGCCCCCACCACGGCCTGGCTGGCACCTCGAGTGAGTAATGTGCCCGGGTTGTCAACTTTACACTTTTATCCCTCGCATTATATTTGCTTTACCTACACAGCCACTCGCTCACCCAGCCAACCCACCCGCTCGGGCTGCCTGTGGGTGTGTGTGTGGTGTGATATGTTTTCCTGATACTTTTTCTCAAGTTGTAAATTGGCTTAAAAATAATTTGTCAAAGCATTTCAGCTGGCGGAGATGCGATGCCTAAATGGGAATCGGAGTTGGAACTTGGCACCCGGAGCCGGGAGCCTTGTCTCGAGCCATTTTCTTGTCACAATATTTGGACCCTCGGCTGATGGAGTGAAATTCCTTTAAAGAAACGCATGTGCGCGTCTTCATATCCAATTAGAAAAGTTTTCCTTCGACTGCTCCGTAATTGTGTTGATTAGTGCGGCTCGCTGGGTTGGGATTCTCCTCGGGTGTGACTAGATGACAGGGTGGCTGCTCCTCCTACTTATTCCCCCGCTGCTGACAAAAGACGCCTGCCCGGGTTGGATGGATGGGTAGATGGATGGAGGGATTGTTTGTCCCCAGCTGCCTGCCGGCACTTTAAAAAGAAATGCGCATTAAATTCGATTGGCAATCGTCGTACACTCTCGCTCAATGGGCTTTTTCTTTACGGCTTACACAAATTTTCATCTAATGTCGCTTTGAAGCAGCTTAACTATCCTTGAGATGACGAAAGGCGTTTCTAGGACGTGGAACGATGTGAATAGATGTAGGCAAGCAGCTGGAGGAGCTGTCGGAAACTAATGAAAGCGAAAGTGGCAGAAGGTGTAAATGACAGGCAACTATTTGGACTTAAGTTAAATATTAAAACTCTGTTGAAATCCAGAAACTATTTGATATTATTAACATTACATTAAGATTTACATATACTAATTTTAATATATATATTGATTTAATTTAAATGAACATAATTAAGTTGACTGAAATACATATATTAATAATGCCTGAAAATAAGATTTAAGTTATCATTTTTAACCATTAATTTTGTAAAAATCACACAAAACCCATAGATAGATAATAGCATTAATAAGTCTAAGCTCGGGGCTTAAGTGGATTTTTCAAACCACAACGGTGAGAATCGTTTAGAAAATGGAAACGAGCTGCCTTTAATGAATCCCCCACTCTGTTTTAATGGCGTTGAGCTCGATAAAACCCGATCAAACTGCACGCGGGCAAACTATTAAAATAAATTTATTATTCCACCTCCACCGCAGCCGGCGGCCAGTCACTTAGCCACCAAACCGGGCTCCGTTGGCCTGGTCAGCCAAATATTGACACACAATAAGCTGGTCCGGGAGTCGGAGCTTTTACTTTCCGGCTTTCCTTTTTGGCCCTGCTTATTTATTTATTTTGCCATCTACTCCGCCGTGGCCGGGCCCGAGACCAGGGCCAGGACCACGACCATGGCCAGGGACATTAATGAAAAAAATATTTTTGCCCATTATGCGCCAATATGGTCAGCCATATTTCGGTTTATTTAATTTTGCGCAAATAAAACGGAAGTGGCGTTTTTATTTTCCTCCTCGTCCAGTGGCATTCTCAGATCGACCCCGCCCCCCTTTGGGATGGCATAGTCGTGCGCTACATAAAATCCTGATGCTGATGCCTTGCGACATTGTTCAAGTGCCAGGATGCGAGGTTGTTGAACAAATACGGGAGTTTTTTTTTAGCGCATATTTTAAACAAGCAATTTGTGTAGTTCCCGTTTAAAGACTCCTTCCGCTGAGCACGCCAGTTGCGAGCTTTCCCAAGCGCCCCTAAAAATGGAAATGGCTGTTATTTCCTTTGAGGCGGCGACTCTTGATTCCGGGACTCGCCTGGTTACTCCTTTCACTCCTTGTTAATGGCCATTCTCACACAGCAAGAAAAGATTAGATTAAACGCTTATCGAATGACTATAAATTCTGGTCAACACTTTAAAGGGATTCTCTGTTCCAAGGGTATTAATATTATGCTGATAAATACTTTAAAATCTCATATAAAAAATATATTATGTAAACTAAAGAAAGATTAAACTTACGGATGATTAACCAAGACTCTTAAACGTTGGGTAGACTATAAATAAATTTTCTAACCTCCGAAACTTCTATACTGCACATTGCTTAATAATCTGACAGCAAACGTAATTAATCACGGTGACCGCACAATTTTCTATGGTTTTAAAATCAATTACACAGTTGTCTAAAAGTATGCACAAGAAATTAAATATATTTTTTCACCTTACTTAAAATAAGAAAATTAGGTCTTGCATATGAATCTTTTGCTCTGTGCGTCTGCAGTTTTGAAGCTTAAAGCCTCGCAGACACATGCAACCAAATCGGCCATTGAAATATTAATTAGCAGTGTGTGCTGGGAATGGCTGCAGTGTTTGCTTGACTGACGATTGCTGCAGTGCAACCACTCAGTCCTGCTCCCACCTGCTCGGCCCCGATCCTCCCCTGCTGATAACTTACGCAACTAATCTGCGCTATGCTCTCCGGCATGTGTGCTCCTGTGTGTGCGTGTGTGCCCAGGTATGCGGGGGCATTTGCATTTAATCGGATTTGGCCAGATTTCAGGTTGTTCTGCTGATTCCAGAAAAACGAAGGAGCAGACCAAAGTCCATTTGTTGTGTAATTTCCGTATGGGCGATGAGTATTCCTGGCTGGCCGGCTGGCGGATGAGTGGACCACAAGCAGAGCTAGTGAGCAAGTGGCATCATGACAAATTAACATGGCCCAGCCGGCTCCGCTCCGGACTAGACTCGATTGCTGCTGCCCATCGTCCCTCGCCGGCTACTCCATTGTCTACGACCTCCGTTTGGGGAGAAGCAGCCTCCAGGGCGGTTGCCATGGATCGCAAACAGAGAGAAAAATCACACAGAGATACTTAATTTACCTTGGAAGTTACTCTCCTTCTGCTACGAGCTTACTGCTGAAATAATTAAAGTTGTAACAGCACTAAGTTTAGTGAGATATAGTTTGATCTTAAGAGTAACATCTATGTATATCATAGAAACTTTCGGCAGTGTTTAAAATAAATATACTAAGCTCGAGATACCTTGTATATACTTTATACATTTAAAATGCCTTTTCAATCGTAGGATATATTCTTTTTATAAATTTATCTTCTGTCCATTTCCAAAACATTAAACTTTAGAGGGTGTCCCGCATTCGAAAGCAAAGAACTTACATTGCGCGTAGGTAACGAACCGGAAATGTCCTTAGCATTTCCGCTTTATATCAAATATAAAAAATGACTGCTTTTAGACGTATTTGACAAAAGTTGTCTGTCACCCACACTCGCTGCTGCTGGTGGCCGTGGACCTCATGGATACACATGCTCCACCACGCATATAGAGACATATAATTGCATAAATCAAACTCAAGCATGCAACATGAGAAATCGCATTAATTTATCTGCTCACAGCTCGTGCAGCCGCCGCCTATGTGGGACACTCCGGGTACGCCCCCAGATGCTGCCGGATACTCCTGGCACGCCCCTGCCCGCCCACACACGCTCCGGAAAGGCGCTGGGTAACATATCCGCTTATGTCAATTTTTTTCTACCACTCGGAGCGGGGCAGCATCATCAACGCTGCTCTGCTGCTCGACTCCTTGCTCCTTTGCTCCCTTGCTCACCGCCCCTGCTCTTCGTGTCCCCGCCACTTCAGCCAGTTGTCACTGTCAGTTTCGGCTTCCAGTGTTTTGTCACAGCTCCTGGCCTGGCCTGTCCCGCCCCGTCCCGCTCCTGAATCGGGTCCTGATCCCCCATCTAACTGCGCTGTCGCCTGGCTTGTTTGTTTAAATGCTACATTTACTTTATGGATTGTTGCTATATTTTTTCTTCAACTCGTAACCCGAAAACGGGAATGGCGTATAAATTTCACGTCAATTTTTATACAGTGTGCGAGGCGGAAGGCTGGGGACGGGGACTGGGAGCTGGGAGCTCAGCTGGGTGAGCCCTTGACTGATTGTGGCCCGTCAGAACTTGCTCGCCTTTAATATCTTGGCCACACAAAGCCGCCCCCGGAACACACCGCACCCACTAAGACCTATGTGCGCAGGATATACCCGCTAATAACCTGGCTTTTTGTCGGTCTCCCTTTTTCCCACTTTAAGTGTCCTGTTCACGCTACATAGTTTAAAATTCTTTATAATTGGATTCCCAGCTTCCAAAGCCCACTCACTCCGCACATTTTTTATGGCCGGCCTCGGCCAAGGCAAGGACTAGCCGGCTGCATGTCAAAAGGATTTTACAGTTGACGCGTGCAAACCAAAGCTCCCATTCCCGGCCCTTTTTTGTCCGGCACCGGACAAGGATAAGGCCGTGGTCCGTAGTCCGTGGCCCCGGCCGCCACCCGCACACATATGGTCGGTATGGAGTGAGTGTGTGTGGGGCCAGGGATGTGATGATATGTTCCATTTCACACGGCGGCGGCAATCCTTTCGACCGCACACAGACACACTCGCCCTGGCCACAGGAGCCGAGATTTATGCTTTCTTGTAAACAAAATAACGGACATGCTTGAGGCTTTTCGGCAGGACCTCCAAGGTGGAAACGGAAGAGCGGAGCCAGCCAGCCTACGGCCATCCGGCTGACAACGGGATTAGGCGCATGTAAACCTGCGTGTTCGATTTGCAGCTTCCTTGCCCCGTCCACAGTTCAATCGGATCATCGAGGGTATGGATGTGGATGCGACCCATAAGTGTTTGGGTGCGGGCATGTGCGTTTCCATAGGCACTTTAATTATTCAGAGCCCTTTTGTGAGGAGTTCGGGAAGAGCAGCCTGAAGACATGTTCATTCCGCCTTTCCTTTTTTTCCGGCCTTCGGCCCGTATACATATTTCAAGTGACTCCGTTTATGTATCTTTAATGGCGGCAGATCATGCCCTAAATCGGAAATCAGGGCGTATACTTGATATGAATATAAAAGGGGTTAGGGGCTAAAGACGTAAAGCATGTGGAACGAAATTTCTTAAATTCTTGAGAATTATGGTAGTTGAATAATATAAGTAAAAAATGATAGCCTAAGCGTACAAAAAAAGCATGTTTAGTTTCCTTAAAAAAATTAAGGGGGTCTTTTCATTGGGCAACTTTTTTTTTCGATTTTTTTTGGATGTTGTGTATATGTCCCCAAAAGGATTTTTAGAAATTCAAAATACTTTAGAAGATACAGCCTTTTTTTGTGAAGCAAGGTCTTCGTCAAAAGGACCAATTTTTAAAATTACTTCAACTTCAA